>JANIJG010000710.1:0-28710 GCA_024611175.1 Megaceryle torquata | reverse complement strand
TATATATATGATCATTTTTAGCCCTTCCTCATTCAGGATCATCAGAAACAAAAAATTTGAAAAGGTATTTACAAGAGTTGCTATGCTCTACTGCTGTTGTGGAAAATCCCAGGTGCATCTCACTGGCTCTATACTCCTAAATATGCCCAGACCTAAAATTTACAATACTCTCTTTATTGTTTTGCTCTGTGACTTCTTTCTCTCTGTCTCAGCTACTGTTACACTGATACTGTGCACAGATGTACATTTTGGCAGTGCTATCTGCTCTTTGTATTTTTTTTTCTTTAACATAATTAAGTTCTTATGTAAAATATTATTTTATTTAACATCAGCATTTTTCGTTTGGCTTCCTTAGCTGCAAATATGAAACTACATGATGACAGGCAAATAGAAGGCAAGATTCTTTGTAAGAGAAGAGTTTTAAATCAAATAATGAGAAAAATATATATACAGAAACAATGGAAGAGATCTGTTTGTAATAGAAGACCATACTTTTCCATTAATAGTTGCATTGAATGCAAACCTAAGGATGCAGAGAAAAGAAAAATATCCTGAGTTTAATGTTTACTTTATCCTTTCACATTATAAAGAAAAGGAGAAAATAGTCAATCAAACCAAAAGATATTAAGTTCTTGCAGTAGTCCAAACAGAAAAGCAGCAAATGAAAATCTGTAATTTTATAAGACCTTGCTATGTTGTTGCTATTATTTATTTTCAACACCTGCTTTCTATAGTCTCCTGCTTTTTTCCCCACAGTTTCCTGCTTTTTTCCATAGTTTCCCATTTTCCCAAAGTTTCTTCTCTAAGAGTCTTTTTTTCAGCACAAACTCAAGGTAATGTAATATTAAAGTTGTGATTCTCAAGACAGATAAATGAGAACACAGTCTTAATAGTTATTTGTATACTTAATTTCATACATACAAACATATTTGATTAGAACAGAAAACACCATTTACTTAACACAAATGATGCATGTATTTATTTTGTATTGAAAATGCCTGTATTTCTATTCTTAGTGACTGCCATTGAAACAGTGTAAGGTGTGAGCAGGTATGTTTTGTTTCTGTAACTGCACATGGAGTAAATTCACTCATTTCAACATAATTACTGCACTGACAGGCATAGCTACCGTCCTGATCTCACCTGACAACTAAAATGGTTCCTGTCGCCATCAGCAATATTAAAGCTCACACAGGAATACACAAATAAAAATAAATCCCATAAAATACCTTCTCTGAACATGCCTGGGCCATGAAACAAGCTTCTGAGATATTGACTCTTATCTTAGAGGTGTTTCCTTCAAGATCAGGCTCCAGGCATGTTAACAGCGTTTAGAAATCATGACTCTTGCTGTCTGCTTTATGTGCTCTCTGTGAAGACAAAGGGCTCTCAAGCTGTTCCTCTAGTGTTCTATGAAAGTGTACAAAATTGAAAAACTATGAGAACATGAACCTTGATATAAATTTGAAGTGAAAAATATATATCAGACAACTTCTTCATGGAAACTATTTGAGGAAATAATTGTTCAATACCATTTAAATATGCCCTCTAGCAATGGAAAATCTCACCCCAAAATGCAAAAATATATACATTCCGCACAAAGAGCTAGTGTGCTTAGATTGTAATATCTGTACATATTCACAAAACAATACAGCTCCTATAAATTAATTCTTCACTGTAGACAGAATATAGGTAGACATTTTGAAAAAGAATGAAAATGTGTGGATATGGTTATGCCAGGATATATTCTACAACATGATAAAAATTGGTCTGAAAATGGTTGAAGACACTGAAGAAATAACCCAGCTGTAAGCTATCTTCAACAAAAAATATTTACAAAAGTAATGGCAGCCATGAACTAACAGCCTCTAGCTGTCCTATCTAGTAGAGGACTCAAGCTAAGGACTTGAGTATTTTGCAGTGTCCATCTTTTGAGTATTTGGCACCAAAGTTGACTTCTGTGTTAGACATCCTGGCCCCAAACAAAGAGGAGACCTGAATCACATCTACAACAGACATCAGAATGGAAAGTTTAACTTTTCTGGTAGTGGAGAAGGATGACAGGTCATCATCCAAAGGTTCAACTTTCTAGCTTATTTTGCCTTCTTGAGCCAAAAGAGTTCAGATTCACATCATTAATTTCTTACAAGCTTTTCCTAAAAAACTGAAGTGTTTAACCTTTGTCCCTTTCCCTAGTAAAGTTCTTCCATGGGGAAAAAGTAGTTAAACATTGGGTCTGACTGGTGGTCACCCACTGTAACTGAATGAGGCTATAAGTTTCAGGCAAGGTATGAAGATTTCAGACAAACTTGTGCTTTTAAACTGAGTTGCATTAATGCAACTTACTGTCTGCTTTTTATTCCTTTTATGACAGAAGGGGAATAAGGGCATAACTTTTAAGTGCTCAGGTCTGTTGCTGCCTCTCAATACTTCCCTCTCAAGAGAGTCTTCATTTACCAGTTCAAGCCTGTTCTTTATCTTTGATCTTTGTTAACTTTTTCCTTATGGTGACACATTAAGGATCAGAGGCAGTATCTCTGAGCACATAACTGCAGAGATTTCTTCAACTAAAGACAGTATCTGTTTGATACACAGTGAACAAGACTGTATCACAGCTCTCTGCACAGAATGCATGCAGAAGGGTGGGTAATTCATTATATTCAGGATAGAAGGAATACAGAAAGACAGATGTCTGGTAATTTGCTTTGCTAATCCATTAAAGAGAAATTCCAGTGCTGGTTACCCTGAGGAATGGATTCAACTCTTTGAGATTTTTAATTAGAATTAAAAAAAAAAAATCAAAACGGTGGAGTTACAATAATCCTTTGAAAGTTGAGCATTTTATGGTCCTATGATTATGTTAGATATGCTACAGCAAGAGAACATGCTACTACTTCAATATACAATTTTGTCAGCAATCATTTTAATAGCCTTGGGCTTTTCTCATAGTTAATAATCTATATGATAATATATTTATTATTAGATTATGATAACTGAAGTAATACAAAGAAATTCTTTGCTCTAGCTTCAGTCTGCATGGATTTTTTTTGTGTGGATTTCTTTTTTTTATTATTATGAATAAATGTATTGGTGAAAAATGTTTTCTCTGGAAAGCAGAGGGGAGAACATGCTGCTGATGTTCATTTCTGAGTTACTTTGAAACAGAATACATTATATCCAAGCAGACTAGGCAAGTCAAAATATTGAATGAAGCTCAGTGATCATGGAATAAAAGTAGTGAAAGAAATATAATAATCAATTGCCTCCCATAGCTGACCACAGTCTTTTTTTTTCCAGTAAAGGCCATGTGTACATTGGGTATTTCCCCACACAGCTTTTACAGTATCTACCAGAAAAGTACTTTGCATACTGCTGGTGCTTTGAGTGGTATTTAACTTAATATGTGCAATAAGGGTGCTTAAGAGAGGATTTAGAGGAAATTTTGGCTTAGATGATAGTTTATAGTTAAAGTTGTATCTCCAAAGGGCAATTCAGATATAAGGCTGAATCAGCCTATGCAACTGTTAACTCCATTCCACTGATTATTAGGTTTTCAATATAGATGCCACAGTAGATTCATAAAATTAGGTAGGAAGTTTTAAGACCAGCACACATAAATACATATATACATAAAACAACTGCTCAGTATTTGCCTTTTGGTATTACTGAAATCGATTGACTTTGAGTATATCCTCATCAGTGGTTTTTTTCAGATCAGGCTGCATTTCTGAAGTGGATCTCCCAGATATCCTGACTTATCCTTCTTTGGCCCAAACTGAGACACAATCTTGGAGTGTGAGAGTTAGATTCCTTTTTTATAAAACACTTTTGGAATATATCCTCCAGGAATTTATCTAGTGCACTTCAAGCACTAACAGATGGTCAGTCCATTTGTCTAGGGTACAGCAAATCCAAAACACATCAAATGTAGATGTTGGGACTTTGGCAGAAATTCTACAGATCCACTGCTATAAATCTGTTATAATAACTGGCAAAGCAAACCATGTAACCTAAATCATATCTATATGCCGGCTCTGTTCATTGTGAAGCATTATCTTCAGCATTTTTTCAATTCGTTAATTCAGTGTGTCTTGCTTTCTAGTACTGGGATCCTCTTTTCAGGATAGAAAGCAGGATAGGGTACCCTAGAAGCTTATTTATATGCTCTCTTTGAGTCTTCACCACTGTCTAAACCAAGGGAGACTTAGTAGCATGTGGAGTTCAGGAGTACATGAGAAAAACCTGGGAAAATATTCCTTCAACAAAATTATTATCTGCCACACTGGAACAGTGGGGAAACAGAGGATAAAATCAATGGGGCTTTAAAATATCAATTTTTTTAGTTTTATTTTTTTTATATAAGAATATACTAAATATTTTTGCTTTTCTCTGGAATTTAGAATGTGAGTCATGAAAGTATAAGGCAAAATGCTCTGCTGGAGCAAATTCTTACTGTGCCTTTGAAATCAGTGGAATTGCATATACAGATTTTTTAAAATTGTATACACATATAAATTTGATGTTATTTTGATTTTAGAAAACCAATCTTTTTTTTTCCCAATGTTACCAGTTTATTTCTAAAATAGCCTTTTCTGTTCGTAATGTTACAGGAATCTGTGGACAGTTACATTAAATACAGTAATATTATAGTCCCATGAAGTATTTCCATCTATTACTTTTGCTTCAAAGATGCCAGGTTTTAGATTTTTTTTTTGTCAACCCAGAAACAGTTTTTCCTTCTAAAGTGCAATACAATAACTACCCATGGTTCATGTTTCACTCTGCAAAGGAAAGCAAAGGGGAAAGAGAATTTGCAACCATTTGTAGGCTGAACTGGAGCTGATTTTGAATTTTGTAGAAATCTTAATTTATAGCAAACGGTGTATTGTTTAAGGTTGGGAGATCCTATAAAAATTCTATTATTTCATGTGTTCATTTTGAAAAGTTAGATAATATTTAGAACAATTATGTGAACTTAGAGCTCTTGAGGTATTAATAGTACTTGCTACATCTAAGCATACTTCAAACAGGTGTTTGCAGATCAGTACTTCAGTTTTGGCCTATGTCAAGGTTTCAGGTTAAGGGTCCACACTGGACCTATAACAGATTGTCTCTGTTAACCCCTCCCAAAGGAGAAAAGGCATAAAGGACTTAGCAATTAGAAAATAAAGCTAGAAAAGCTTTAATGAAAATAATAGTAAAATGGAATATATACAAATATATACAAAGCCAATATCAAACCCAACACACACACCCCCTCACCCCTCTCCCGATAGCAGTTACATCACCACCACCGCTGATGCTGTAGAGCAGGCACAGGGAAAGTCCCAGACTGGACTCAGCAGCAGAAAGGAACCAGATTCAGGAGCTGGATTCTGGAATTGGATTCAGGAACACACAGATCTGGACTGAAGGCAGAATGGACAAAGTCCTCCTTGGAGGACTTTGCCATTGATGCCGGTCATGATTGACCCTTGTGATTCCTCAGCTCAATACTGAATATGGTACATATGGGAAGGAATACATCATTGGTCACTTTAGGGTCACCTACCCTGTCCGTTCCTCCCTCTGGTTTAGTAACGCTAATTGTGGAGCTTTATCACTGCTGGAGGCAGACACTGTTTGCAAAAATCTGCCCTTAACTTCAGAAAGTGCAGTTAGAAGAAACTGAGCTGAAAAGTAAAATCACTGAATAGAATTGTTCTGTTCTAACTCAAACCAGGACAGCCTTCTATGCTATTCTTCTCATTAGGCTACCTCTGAGATGTGGTTGTGCAAATCTGAGGCATAATTGTATGATGTGGAAATGCCATCTAATATTTAGATGGGGTCATGTTTTATTCACAGTAAATCATTGTTGCTATTGCATTGAGGGCTAAATTTTAACCTTCAAAATGAAAGGATACTGAAAGGTTCTGGGAAAACCAACTCCTCCTTAAAGATACCTTGAAGAACTGACTTTTGAAAATAGCTAGCTTATAAAATAATGTATATCATAAAACCTCCATCTGATTATAATGAATAGATAAGCAACATTATACAAAATGTTGTTATCAAAGAAAGGTAGACACCTTAATTTTTACATATTACCATACTTAGCAGTCAAAAAGAAAAAAGTAATTAAATGAACAAACTTGTCTAAACAGAACTGTAGTAGATATGTAGTTAGAATATAATTGCATGGTTTCTGTACAACATTTGAAGAATGTGCCATTATGTTTTTAATGACCGCATGTGGGTAAGTGTTCTGTTACATGTCTCATAAAAAAGCCTCAAACCAATATCACAACAACAAAAATCTCTGACCTTCTTGCATGGTCTTTGAACTATTTTTATTATGTTTAAAATATGTAATATTCTTCTATTATTATGAGATCTATGTTACTTCAGAATGCCACCCGCTGTCTCCCTGACACTTTTGATACCTCGTCAGTGTTGATACAAGTTTTTGTGTTGATCCAATCTAGCCTTGCACGGTTTGGCAAGCACAAGTAAGTACCTAGTGTGCAATAACCACAGACAAATTTACTAGAAGAAAACCAACATAGAAGGATTTCTTCAGCTTGCTTCACTTTTCCACATAAAGAGTGATACAAGTTGGAATCTATCTCTGAAAATAAGTTCAAAGTTAACAAAGCTGGAGTTGGTCACCTTTTAAACATGTATTTGAAAGAGAAGAAGCACTGGAATTATCTTCATACTGCAAGAGACACTTAAGCACCCTATCATTTATTGCAGAGTGAGGGATCAGGAGTCTTTTTCTCAAAACATGTGTAGTGGAAGGCTAAAAAGAAAAAAATCTAGTTCTGCCATGGAACTAGCAGTGGAAACTATAGTCATTATTCCAAACTTTATCATGGACTTCCTTAACAGACACAAAGTGCATCTGGAATGTATCTGATTGCCTTTCCTTCTGTTTACTTTTTGCCCCACCTTTAAAGATATGTTTAAGAGATAAATTATCCTTTAAGACCAATACTGTGTTTTAGTATCAGGTGTAGTTGTACTTTATCTTATAGTATAATTAAATAATTTGGCTGCAATTATAAACAGTGTTGAGTAAAAATTTAATTCATCTAAAGATATGCATTATTGCTTTCATAATTGACAATGCAGAAATGTTGCATTTCAGTAAGGAAAAACTTTGATTTTGAATAATTTATTCTCTATATTTTATTATACATTAATTTAATATTTTATAACAGTTTTTATTATTTAATGTAAAATATAACATTATTGACAACTCATTATACCAAAGGCTAATTTTATGTTATGTGTCATGGGAAGTATAACATCATAACATTTTATGGGTTCAATATTCTCTTATAGAAACCAAAAAAAAGGTACTATAAATCTACTTTATTTGAAATATAATAATTTTTTTAAGGTATTTTCCGTGTTTTGTCTTTTAGATCTTACAGTCATTCCCCAAAGGAAGAAAATGGAATTTTCCACACAAAGAAGAAAACTTTATTTTCTGATTGTTTCTACTTTGCATACTAGACTTCCAGTTTTCCTCCTTTACTCTAAAACCAGAAAAAAAGTTATTACTAATCCACATGACATGGTAACTTCTTACTAGCTTCAACTCAGCCAGTTTTTGGAAAGTGCTGTAAATAGGGGTAAACTGTAACTATACCCTTTTCCTCCCCTTCCCATTGTATTTTCATCAGTCCCTGTTGGAGAATGAAATTGTCAGAGCTGTACAAAGCTAGGGGCAGAACAGGTAATCCTGCTTTGCCCTGTGTCCCTAAACGATTTTTTTTTTTTCTGACTTTGTAACATGTCATTTAGAAAAGGGGCCTGCATTGTTAAGAAAACTACAGAATTACGTGACAAAATTGAATGCTTTGATTCTTTCTATCATCTTTTATTTTTATCATTTATTTCCTAGGTAAGAAGGTGACCAATAAATCCTAATGTCTACAGTAAGTATTTGAGGGCAGATTGAGGCATATTGTTGACCAAGTGTTTTAATATAACTTGCATATTTCAGCTTCTCTCTATTTCTGTTCATCTTTGGACCCTTCATCATCATGTGATGATGTGATTCAAATACTAGTTCTATTAATATTGTTTCACTCACAAGGCAGATGTTTGAAAGATGACTAAGGGACCTGGGATTTCAGGCTTTCCCACAGAGTGAATACTGTAACATGTTCTATTTCTATTTCAGTTCTTGATGTATTTTTCATGGAGGGCGAAAAAGGAATTCTTTTAGTCCCTTAAATAATCTGTCTATAAACTCCTTTTACTTCTCTACTGAACAAAACTATTTTTTTCCTTCACTTCACAGTTGTAAAATAATTAAGACACATCTCAGAAGAGCAAAGTGAGACAGATGAAAAAGGAACGTGTGCAAAAAATCACCATGGATTTGAACTGACATTTAAGAAAAGATTGGTGTATTCCCCTGTTATCTTTTATTTTCACAAAATTCTGTTCCTGTGTGTTGATTCTTTATGAAACCCTGTGGGTAGAGTCTGATGAGATGAAATGTGTCATGCAGCTGCCTCCACCCAAGACTGATCCATGGAACTGCAATTTACTGTCAACTTTTAACTTTTCAGTACTATTTTACTGTCTAAAGTTTTCTTGAAGGTTTCTTAAAGGTTTAGCCAATGCAAAATACACCTTAAATATGCTGTTGTAGCACTACTGGATAACTGGATGAAAATGAATGGCTAATATACATTTCTACCTTGAGCATTCTTAATGTATCCTGGATATTCCTGTCCATTTATTCTAAATGTATTGAAGCATTAGAAATATTTTCTGAAAAGGTGGGATTATCAAATGTTCTTATTTCACAGGTGTAATATTTCTCATTTGCTTTCTAGAGCACATGCTGTTTCAATCATTTACTTTGACCAGCTGTGGCTCTACCTAAACCCATGTTCCACCCTAATGCCTCTTATGTTAATATGCACTTTCCTGCACACCACAGAAAGGAAGCTGTACTAGAATAACAAGGAAAATTTTTGTACTCCTATGTGACCCTTGATAAGGTCACTCTGCAGCATTGGTGTATTGAGTACTAAATGGCATCAGAAGGCATGCTGATCTGTAACACACAGCTGAATTTCCTTCCCTGTGCCACTTCATTTCTAATTACTCTTCACTGGGAAAAAATAAATGTATGTGACACAGTAAATACAAAATATGAAACACAATGTTAAATAATATGCAATTGTATCCGAGACACAAGTACTAGTCATGTTTTCATTAACAAATGCTTGGCATTAGGCATTAAAAATCTGAGTGTATGTATATCAGTTGGTGCTACTTTACTAATGACATCATGTAAAGGCTATCAGTTTTCATTACTACCTGTCAGAAACAGGATAATATGGAGAATTTGCTGTTCCTAAGTTTCTTGGAAAAAGGGTGGTTTTTTTCTACTTATAATGCTAAACAAAAATAGGAGTGAAAATTAGTAAGATTACTGATTCAAAATTATCAGAGTGGAAATTTATGGAGAAGTTGGACACCATGACTTCTTCCTTATTTTGATCTCTGCATTTTTTTACCCAGACTATCTTACAGATCCTCTGATTATATCACCAATGAAGTATTTGCTTGTCTTAAAAAATATAAATAGATTAATGAATTTCACTAGGTCATTCATGCTTAAATGTTCTTGTATCACAACATTATATAAATAGCTGTAGCACTTCCACCAGTTTTGCTGTTACAAACACAAAGCATCAGTCATCGTCATAATCTTCCAAATTTTCTATTGTGTCATTTGCTGTATCAGTACTTCACTGCTTTTATTTACAAATGTCAGTTTGACTGTCCCATTTTCTTTTTATTTCCACAAAAGTTTCCACAGTAGTTTCAACCTTTAATCTGAGGAAACCTGCAACAAAAAACCCCTCAAAATACTCTCCTCATATGTTCCCAAATATATACCATTTACACAAGTATTTTCAGAAAAAAAAAATGTAGAAGAAGAAAAGAGGCAAGAATTATTCTTAATGTTCCTTCAAATCCTACTTTTTTTTTTTCTAAAGTGGTAATTCTATATTGAAATTAATCCAAATGAAAATTAATAATTTTTAATAATGCAAAGGAATATTTCTCATTTTGCTTCATTTAAATATTCAGGTTGGAATCAAGTGTTGGATGTTTCTTTCCAAATTGTATCCAGTTTAAGAACATAAACTTGAACATTCAACTAGACAAATGCATTATTTGTATAGATCTTACCCAGAGCTTACTGATTATGTATTGATCACATAGCTTGTATTTAAGCATTGCATTGGGGTTTTTTTGCATTTGTTCACAATCTTATCTACTGTGTCCGGTTTCTTCTATTTACTTGTTTGTGCTATTCTAGTTTTATATTCTTTAGAGAAGTCTTTTTCTCTTTATATCTGTACTGTGTATAAAATGAAAGATATATAACCTAGGAGTATAATATATCATATATGTCAATAATAGTTCTCTCTCCTTTCTCACAGGTCTCATTATTTATTATATTAAGTTAGTCATTCTTCTGCTATATCCCACTGAAAGGGGGTCAAGAGTATTCTTAGTAGTGCAGACAGCTTTCTTCAGTAGAGTTTTAAAACTGTGAATTATCCTTTATAAGGAAAACCTGTGATTTTATTGCCTGTCTCCCAAGATTTCCTAAGTAGCTCATACTTGCAGCACTATACTCATAGAGATAGAACTCAGAGGACTGTGTGTGAAAGGACCCTGTTTTTTTTTTTTTTTTTTTTTTCAGAGCATTTGAACAGGGATTTAATTTTACACAATTAAAAAGAAATGCTACCTATAATGATGATGATTAAACCCGTCTTTGGGCCACCAAGTCATTACACAGAGTCTGGAGGAGATCTGGACTAATGCAGTGTGGATGAAAATGATGTGAGATTTTCTCCAAGGAAAGGGGGAGTGAACCAGTTTGTACCAACTGCTTGAGGGAAAAAAGCTGCTACTTATACAAATACCCTGAATTGGACTGTAGATGCTAAGTACTAGAATTAAATTAGCTAAATTACCTTCAAGCAACCAAACTATGACCCTTCTAACTCTCCACAGACACTTCTACTCTATTGTTATTAGAGATGTGCAAGGTTCTTTGTGGAGTTATTTTGTGAATGTTCTGTGTTCCTCCATTTATATTCATATACATGTGAGGGAGAGACAGAATGAAAACCTACAGATATTCCCAAACTGGTAAACCTCCAGTCAGATCTCACACTTTACGTCAATCATCCACAAAATAAATCTACAGTGAACCAAACTTCATTAATTCTGCTGCTCTAAGAGCTACTTATTTTTCTCCTGAATTTCTAATTTCATGTTCTCTCTAGAACACTATTCTCTAAAGGTGTAATGGAGCAGGTATTGCAGTTTA
Organism: Megaceryle torquata; assembly: GCA_024611175.1. Classification (NCBI taxonomy): domain Eukaryota; kingdom Metazoa; phylum Chordata; class Aves; order Coraciiformes; family Cerylidae; genus Megaceryle; species Megaceryle torquata. The sequence goes on along the minus strand of JANIJG010000710.1, from coordinate 17,342 downwards.
GATGGAATTCTGAGCTGTAATTCTGGCTTTTCAAGTACTTATTTTTATTTCTTGTTTTGGAAAATATCAAGAAATATAATACTTTAAGGTATGTATTGAATTTTACACCACCTCTGTAAAATTATATGTTTGTAAGATTTATACCTACATATTAATTTGAGGAAAAGAGAATATCTGTATTGAAATATATTTTTTTCTACGTTTTATTGTATATTTTATCTATGATTGGGTACACCCAGTACTCCTGTTTTTATTGAACTTGCCTTTGTGTTTTCTTCCATTTTTCAATAAACAATTAACTAAAATTAATTAAACATACATGAATAAATTATTTATATTTCTAAGGAGTTTTGAGCCAAAAGTGCATTGGCAGTTGTGGCACAGAAGTTGAAAGCTGTTAGCTGTAATGCTATTCTGGTATCATAATAACAGATTGAAGAGAAAGGCAGTAGTTTTAGGAACACTGCCATGTCTCTTTCTCATCATCTAGTGTGTATTTAACTGAAAATATTATAGGCCTTATCAACTTGGCTATCTACTTCATGTCATGTGAATGTAACCTAAGTCAAATTTGAAAACTTAAGTAGCATTAGAATGCCAAATTTATACACAAACATATTAGGGAGATAATTTTATTAACGGAATAAACAAATTCACAGAATATTTTGTGATGAGCAAGCCAATTGCTGATTACAAGAAAAACACCAAATAATATGATTGGACCTCGAAATTTAATATGAGGATCAGATGTCCTAGTACAAGTGACACTGACAAGTAGCTGGAATGTTAATTGGAGTAAGTTTATATGTACCAGTTCCCCTTTTAATAATATCTTAAGAAAACTGTAGAAACAATATCATTATATTATCTACTTGTTATAATGACAAAATCCAGTCAACAGATCAAAAGTGTCACTGAGTCATGACTTCAGTCAGCTGATATAAAACTCTTTGGTCAGAATTTAAAAATGTGGTCCATTTTTAATAAAAACTGATTTTGGAAGCACTTGGAAATAACTTGAATTAAAACAACCCTCCTTATCTTCTGTGTTTCAAAAACAAAAATCAGGAGAACACGCTCTTCTTTGACACAGACAGTATTCTGTAAAATCAAGGTAAATTAAATCCCACTTTTTAATAGCTTTTGAGGCAAGAATGATCTCTGAAGCAAACAATAACAAATATTAAAAATACCCTCTGCGTTGTTTCCATTCTGTATGTGTTACCACTTATTATTAGAGTAAAATAGTATAAATTTTCCTGTGCAATCCTGTAAATGTAATCATTCTTAAAATATTTAACTGGTAACAAAATAGCAGAGCCATAGAGATTTTTGTATCTGTATCCTCTAGAGGTGTCACATATCACTTTATGCCAAAAGTCAAAATAATACAGAGAAATGAGAGGGTTTATCCTGGCTGGTGGCATAAAATGGTACCTTTAAAGTGCCACTAGTCATTGAATTTCAGATTCAATTTAATTATACAAAGTTTTAAATTTAGTGAAGTATTCATCATATCAGAAATTGAACAATGGCATATAAAGGGAAACTACCCATTACAGGGTCAACAAAATTTTGCTTTCAATATTCCTGTCTTGTTATATTATTGCTTATTCATCAAATATCAAGGCCTCCATTCTGCAAACCATAAAATTTCTATGCACAGTAAAGAGTGACTTTAGAGCTTTATTAGTCTCAAAGGTCATCTAGTGTCCGAAGTTCTGTTACTAGGCATAAGCAGAAGTCCTTCAGTTTCATTCAAACAGAACAATCCAGTGTCTTCCTTAAATCAAGACAACAGGTCACCTGTACCCATTCCTCATGTCAGAGGTAGTAGTTTCTTGATAACATTTTTGGCAAGCAGTATTATCACTATTTTATCTACTTTTCTTTATAGGCAATATTCTATTCATTGGAATTAATGTGTTTATGGGTGAAAGCTCATAAATTTCTATGGGTCAAGAGCACTGGAACAGATTGCCCAGGGAGGTGGTTGACACCCCATCCCTGGAGACATTCAAGGTGGGGCTTGTCAGAGCTATGAGCAACCTACTCTAGTTAAGGATGTCCCTGCTCTCAGCAGAGGGGTTGGACTAGATGACCTCTAGAGATCCCTTCCAACCCAGACATTTCTATGTTTCTATGTCAAAATAGATGTTGACCCATATAATACCTATAAATTCATACCCCTACAATAGTCAAAAAAGAGCTTTGCATTGATTTATTGCACACACATTCAAGTGTATATACAAGTGCCTATATAAATGCAAACTATTATAAAAATTTATTGAAAACAACAGAGAAATTTTACAAAAAAGTTGATCTAGACTTTGATGTATTTGTCTATTTGGAATTCTAATATATCTTAAATTATCCTTTGTGTGAGAGACTAAATTTTTTTTTCTATTGATACTGTCTTATTCCTACAGTATTGAATAATGTCAGCACCTGTTTTTAATTCATTATTTATTTGATTTATTATTATTATTTTATATCACTTTGTAAAATATTGACAAGAAAGTGCTTGGAGCTAAGCACTGAAGTTCATGATAATTTCTCAATATCATTATTTCTAAACAATTATTAGCAAATCTACACATTCAGTGTTTTTTAAAGGCAGTTAATGTAAAGCAAAAAGAAATTGAATGAGCGTATGGTTAGCAAAATTCAAAAAATATGAATAACAGAATAAAAATTCACTGCATTTCAGGAAATATTGTTAACTTATTCCGTTGTCATTAACAACAGGATAAAGTAGGTGTTGATTACTAAATTTACACATAGAGAAAAGAAATTTTTGTGAAAAATACTAATTGAGCTTTGAAATTTTCTCATGTAGCACTTTTTTTTCTAATGTAGCACTTTTCCTTAATTGGCAGATATTTGAGAGACTCTTCTCATTTAATTAAAAGGAAAACTTTTTTTTTTTAAATAATACCATTAACAACAATAAAGTAGAATGAAACTTTTTGCAATGGATCCAAAGACCCTACAGGAATGTTCTCATATTAATGAATTTAACTCGCATAAAATGTATTTTATGACTTTGTTTTAATACCCAAAAAATATTTGCATTAAAAATTGATAAGTAATTTAAGTTGTATTGGTCACCACACTCTAGGTACAAATATTTAAGGTTTTTTTAAGATGATGGCAAATCACCTTGTAAAGTTTTTCTTTAGTTTCATATATGATTTTTCTTACACCCTTGGGTAAACTGAGAGCTGTCACCACACTGCTCCTTTTATTTTAACTGCAGGTGTAAACTCAAGAAGAAAAATACATGGTGAGAATGGAAGAAGTATCATAAGATGCAAACTTTTATACATAAATTATATTTAGTCTGGCCCAACTCAGATTAAATTTTGGTGAAGGAAGCTGTATGACAATATTTCCCATTACTTATTTTCTAATAGATTGCTATGGAGTTCCATTAAATAGCACTGTGGTATCCACTTGATAACCAGCATCTCTGCAGGAACAAGCAATTACCTATAAAGGGGATAATATGCAATTATTAAATATTCTGGATTGATTGTGGGTCTTTTGGTTTGTTTGTTTTGGGGTTTCTTTTATGAGGAAAGACACTCAGGAAAAAATATTTGATGTTAATTTCTATAACCACTGTTGGGTTTAGATTTGTTGGAATTTTCATTCTGAAAGAATTGATAATTATTGACTGTCATTTATTTTCCCTGTGTTTTGCTGCTTCCTGTGATGAAATAATGAAGATGTGTAGAGTGTGTATGGAACTGACCTTTGTCTCCAAGGTGAAACATTTAATTTTGTTTTTCAATTCTTAAATAGTTTTTATTCAAAATTTTGAAGGCTTTTTTTTTTCTTTTTTTTTTAAATTTCTTCTTTTCCTGTGTGTTATTGAGTTGGCTGACAGTCAAGGAAAATCAAGCAGAAAAATTACTGGTTTTCTTTATTTCTTTGTATTATATTGTAATATGCTTTCCAGGCTATATTGTTAGCAATAGGAGGTAGTGTTTATGAAAGTATAAATTATGTCTTTAAGTTCAGGGAAAGAATCCTGTGATTCAGGATTCAGCTTTCCTTTCCAGTTGTGTACTGATAATCGAACTGACTCACTGAAAGTTGATTTCCTAGAACTAATATGGAGCTCAACCATACTATTCACTGAACACAGGATTCTCTTCTGATTGCAGGTCTAGTGCTCTATATGCTGATTAACGAATGTGCATAAGTGTTTGTGAAGGGTCAGTAATTCTAAACCATGGGAAAACTTTGATCCATCTAGTAGTCTTTTTCTCCCATTTTATTACAGTTTTCTGTAGTAAGCATAATTCTGAATGCTCTGCTATTGAATAGTAGTCACAATGTGCCATAGAATGGTCTGGTTTATTGAGCAACAATTTAAATTGAATTTGAGAATTCAATTTCCTATTGCCTTCTAATAGTTAAAACACATCCTTTACTTTTCTACAATATTATTGTTAAAATGGTAGACACTCATTATTTCTCTGTAGGGTTTTTTTCAAACATTTGAAGACACCCTACCTAATCCTGAGATTGTCCTGCTAAGCTTATATCTTGATTAGTCCTCCAAAATTAGTCCTCCAAAAATCTTTAAGAACATGCACCTGAGATGACATACGTTAATTTAGATACATCTAATACAGGAATACAGTGGCTCTGAAATGTTTTTCAACTTCTTGGCAGAACATCCTTCTCACTATAAGTTGAAGTAATTCTGAAATGGAATAACTGGGCTCCTGCTTGTGTTTTAGCAGATGCTTAATTATACAAGGGAAAAGCTGAACATTATAAGGAAGGACTGACAGAATATCCCAGTTACCATATAGTTCAGAGCCAGCACACTGTAAAGGTGGAACAAGAATGGTATTGCAGCTGTCAACAAAAGCATACAAATCCCTTTGCCATAGTTACAGTTGCTACTGCAACTCAGAAATAATGGTTATTTGTCCATTTTGTTGCCTAGAAGAATCACTCAGCAACAATAAGGGCAGTGAGAAAGATGTACTTCAAATGCCAGAATGATTCACTGCAGCTGTAGAGAAAACATAGGTAGTGAGTGGCAGATTTGAGTTCTAATCTTTCCTATTTGCCTAGGGAAATTATGTTCTAGATGAATATCCCAGTTACAGGGGAGACTGAAGGTGAATATGACAATTTTTCTTTTCCAAAAAATGTGTAATTTACTCTCCCTTCCCTTCCCTTGCCATAGAGAGGATTAAAATGTTAAATTTATGGATTCATCCCAGATAAGTGTAGGTACTTAACTGAGGATCCTGTGTTAAGATCCTAATCATCCTAGGCTTATCCTAAAGTTAATGGAAAGAAAGTTGCCTCCTGAGAGCAATTAAGACCTTAGTTGACTGAAATAACCAGCACTAAGTGCCCTTCAGTCTTCCTATTATATCTCTAAATCTTGTGGGATAAATCTAGACCAAATGTTTAATTTGGGGTTTAACAGATCTGTCATGTTGAACAAGACAGATTTTCCAGGAAAGAAAAATAAACAAGCAGGAATATTTCAAACCAACTATTTTTGGGGCTGTTTTAAAATGAACAATATTCCCTAAAAAATTGCTTAAGCATTACTATAAGTAGTCAGCTTACTATGCATGAGATTTTTTTGTATTTGTATTCCTCTTAAAAATGTATTAAAGTTGGGGTCAGTTCCTGTTAACTTATATATAGTATGGATTGTTTTGGCCCCAAGTGTTTCAATAGTTGGTCACCTTTTACGTCAAATTAAGAAAAGAAGTAATTGAAGGTTTCCAGGTTAAAAAAAAAAAAAAAAAAAAAAAAAAAAAAAAAAAAAAAAAAGAAAAGGAAAAAAAAAAGTGATATTGAGGCAAATGCAAACCCTCTGACTTTCATTGTTATACCTAATTTCTTCTCACTTTTTCAAAAGTGATACTTTTTTAAAACTATTGTGTAAACCAGCCAAAAATTCCCTTTGTTTCTATTAGCAACTGTTATTTTCAGTTACCTTCTTTTCCAGGACTTAATTTCCACCCATCTGAATACCAGCAGAAGTTATAAGTGTGTGTTTCTTTAGAGTGGACATGATGTTAAATTGTAGTAGATTAAAAATAAAACAAATTTAAAAAAGTCTTTGGGCTATCTGATAATGTTAATTCAAAGCCAGATACCACATATAAACTTTCCAGGTAAAAATTTGCAGGAACCATATAATTTCTGCTTTTGAAAAAGATTTCCATGTACCCTTTACTATCCATAAACATGACCTTGACACACTGCTTTTACTTCTAATACTAACCTAATCTTGGACAAAATTGCAAGTTTAAGGCTTGTAACTTCCATTCTTCCAAAAGCTGATGACTACTTAAACTACATTGGCTTATGTATTCCAAAATTTGTGAGGCATTTTAGAAACACAGCAATGCCTTGAAGACAAAGATACACTGTTTAAAGAAGTAACATTTGTGTGCTGTCACAACTAACTGAAACAAATTGAAAATATTTTCTTCCTAACAATGCACAAATGCAACCAGTGCTTGATTCAAAATTCAACACAACTCATTAAACTGTACTTTTAAACTGCTTGTCATATTGTTTAGGTCATAGTTTTATGTCTTGCACTGGACTTTTGGGGTTTTTTTTTAACCCTAACTTGGTTTGTTAAAGTGTGTTCAAATCAAATTAAGGTATTTAAGACAAGTGGTTCTGTCAACAGTGGTTTTGCATGAATTTGTTTTGTGACCTCCTGCTGTCCCTCCCAACTGCCCACCACTCCTGTTTATGTCTACTATCCTTCCACCAATTCAGTCACAATCCCCTTAGATCTCCCAAGAACCTACATGCTATGGCATATCCAGGTTGTTCCAACTTCCAAAGACATCTCTGTGCAATATCATGAGTTCATTCCCACGTTCTGTGCTCCTCCAGGTTTTTCCTTATGCTCTTTAGGTCCACATGACCATACTCTCAGCTTTTTACATGTCTCTCACTACTGCTGCTTTGCCTGCAACTCAAAATAAAGGCAACAAATGCTGCAATTGTTTTGGAACTATATGCAGTCACTTTGTCTCTTTAACATGCTTATGTTTATTTGTCTTCTGGATACTACCACACATTCATGACTGACCAGATGAATAGTTAATTCCTCACTGGAATGCTAGGATTTCTGCATTATTAAAGCATAGTTCTTTGAAGGCAGACTTAATAAAATTGCTTTTTTAACAAGACTCCTGTGTTTTTACCAGAAAATATGAGAGTCCACAGTAACAAATCCTTTTAGTTCTCATGAGAGGCCATAGAAGAATCTAATTTACATAGGCAGAAATCCTTCCTACTATGACTAAAGCAGATGATATTTATGTTTTAAAACCTGATTTCATTGAAGTTCTGTAAGCATACTCAGAACATATTGTAGTTTAAAATATCAATTTCACCAAACTTACTGACATTTTTTACTGGGATAAAATATTTTTATAGTCTCTTGAAACTCACTGGCATTTATTAGTTTTACTATGCAGTTTAAGATTGAAGTTAATGCCATACTTTGACAAATTATTTTTAAAATATTTTGTGTATTGGCTAACAGAAAATCTTTATAGTATTTAAGTTTTGATGGAATGTTACTGTGCAGAAGAATAATATGGTTGTTACTCCTGCATCTTATAAGAGAAACAAGTTCTGTCTAGACAAGATAAGCTACAGTAATATTAAAAAAAAAAAAAAAAAAGTAATTTAGATGACAGGCTACCCATCAAATATATCAAATATTAAACTGCAAAAGCTAGACATCATGGGAGTGACAGACCTCACTTCACAACTTGCTTTCTATAGTATCTCACGAACACACTCAGATTTGGTTAACTTGAATAACTGTTACCATCTGAAAATTTTCTAACAGCACTGTTCATCACTATTTTTTTCCAGAACATATACTAAAATCTTGAGCTTACTAGAATCCAGGGAGAGGTTCTGACAAGCTTTCTTCTAACCTCTATTCATAGTGGAAATAGCTCATGTTCTTCCACTGTTTTCCATTCTTTCATTTTGAAGTCTTGTGGGCATTTAAAGCTCATTTGAGTCACCTTGTGAAAAAGTTTTTGAAAAGCTATACCAGATCATTTTATTCACATACTTGCTAACTCTCAGCCAGTGACTCCAATCTGCAATACGTTTTCGCTCCTGATGAATTATAAATTTTAAAACAATCAGGTTTTATGTGTTTAGAAAGTTGTTATATTTTTTTTCTCAGCATTACTGTAATTTGCACTTCCATGAGACTTACCATGTTTTATATACTTCCACTTGAAGTCTTATTCTTTGTTTACCAAGATCACTTATTCAGCTGTTTAAGCTGACTTTTAGCCACCATGACTTTTTCTTTCTTTCAGAATTCTTTTGATCAACAGCATGTTTTTATTTTAAATATCTGCTGCTGACATTTTTAAAACTCTACAGCCTGCATGAAATCACCTTGCCCTTTAAGTACTTCATTTAGTTTCTGTTAAGTAACACTCTCTTTGTGCTTCAGATGTTTCCTTGATGTTGTTGTAGGGTATTGGGTTTTGGGATGGTTTTAGGGTTTTTCTTGGTTGCCGAGAAGATATTGATTAAGAGTGTATTGTGACCAGAGACACGGAGAGTTTTGGGGGATAACTATACCTTGAATGAAAATATCAAGATGAAAAATGAAAGATCAAGAATGACACTTAATGAAATAACTGTGGATTATACATATATAACTGCTTTTTTACATATTTATGAGAGTGATTATATCACATAGTACCTGCCATACTAGGGAATTGAGTGATGTCCTGTGAGATCTTTTCCAATCCTATGTTTACATAATTTTGTGAAGATAAATACATTTGCGCTATCAGGGTATATATTACATATGGATTATGTTGGGAACTACCTGAAATGGGTAATTATGATTACTATATAGATATGATCTCATTGTTATTAAATACAATTATAGGACTTAACTTTTGAAGATATTTAGGAGATTAATGAATAAAAACAATCAGAGACAACACACGTAACTCAGTATAAAAAAATAATTACAAATTTAATTGTATGTATAAGTAAAGTTTACCAGAGGAAAAATCACTGTGCACCACTGAAATCAGTTGAGCTCTTCCCATTGACTTTGTATGGACAACTATAAAAAATGTAAGCATAGGAAAAAAAGCCTTCCTTCCTTTGAATTTTTTTGATGTGATTGGCAAATATGAAACTTAAAACCAAAAAATAATTTTCTTACAGAGGGGCAAATGCCTTAATATTTCATTTTGTTAAAAAAAAATATTGTTCAATATTTGGACACTTAAGATAGCATTTTTTAAAATAGAAAAGGTGTTTCAGTAAAAAGCATGAATTAACAAATACCTCATGTTCTCATTATTTAGAGTAGAAACCATAAATAGTACAGACTTTATCCTGCTTACCATATAGAAACTTCTGACAATAGGAAGGCATAATGTTTCTTAGCTATGTATTTTATATCAGTATGATATTGTTAGTTTTCCTTTGGCAAAAAATGGAATTGCATAGTAACTTCTGCATTTGTACATTACACCCCATTGTCCTCTGCCAAGTATTTCTATTACTGAGAATAACTACTAGAGTTTCAGAAAGGTTGAACTTTGTAATTTGCCTGACTATGGAGGGTATTTTCAAGTCAGCAACTTCAAAAGAATATGAATTTCATGCAATATCTGTTTTATAAATAAATACGATGTTTGGGATCAGGAAAGTGATGTCATTTCTTGTTATTATTATGGGATGGACAGTGATTCTGATTTCACAATTTGTCTGTGAAGGCATTTTTAAACCTCAGGACATAGCTGTTATTTGTCTCTCTTCGAATTTCTTGACTCAATGTTATTAGAGTCTGAGCTAGCCCTGATTCCCAAAGCAAATACAATTCACTTGTGGTGAAAGTTTAAATGAAAAAACCCATCCCTTGTAAATAATATCCATCCTATATCAATAGCAGTTAATAGAGACTAACAAAGAGTTAGGCTCAGGATCCTCATTCAGACCTTAAACACTTTTGAGGAAGAATATTTTTCTTCAGACATGTGGACATATATATATATATATATATATATATGACTGTGGACATATATTATGTCGTCTAAATTAAGAGATGCCCAGGTCTGTAACTGGGGTCCTAAACACAACTTTGGATCCCCAAAGATCCAGATATTTTTGAGCAAATGAGATTAACTCCCTACAAGATCTCCCTGATTAATGGTTGCTCTGACTGCTGGGACAGCTCTGTCACTCTTTGCAGTACTCAACACCTTTTAATGATTACATCTGCTTTCTCTGGCAATTTATAGTTTCTTATAGTAAGGAAAGAGGCTTGTTTCATGCATAGAGTTTAAAAAAAACCCCATACCTGTTAGAGTATTTTTATTAGTTATTTAACTATAAATAATTGACTACCAAAGCTTTTTTAACCAAACTGACTAACCAAAACTTTTGTTCATAATCCATTTGTCCTATCACTAAGCCAAAGTCATTTATTAATTGTTAGTTGCATTAAAATATATTCATATTCTGATGATCAGACACCCTCCACACTTTCAACACATGATAATGACTTCTGTTTATCTTGATGTTTATTCATTAAAGAACTACTATCAACAAAATAGAGCCAAGGTTGATTCTTGTAGTAAGTTAAGGGAAAAGTATATTAATATAGTACAGATTCCATTTATAGCTAAGTTTCTCTGTAACATTGCTGCTTGTAGAGCAGTATGCCATGTATCTTCCATGTTGGTCAGAATTTCATGGTGATAATGGAAGACTGACATCAACATCTTATAGGCTGCCATTCTTTTTTAACTATTTAGCATTTCATGTCAGTAATTTAAAATGTACCTTATGCTTACTCTAAAAAAGGAGGAAGAATCCATCTGAAGGCCCTTGAAAACCACGTACTAAGTGGAGAATAATGTTTATCTGTCTCTCAACAACAGCCTTAAATTTGAACAAAAACTAAAATTGGTTCTCTGCTGCTGGAGCAGTTTGGTGCCTCGGCCAGAGCAGTTTGATGCCTTGACCATTAAGATGCATCTCATGGTGCTTAACTGGTGCCTTAGGGTCTGGACCCCTTAGTAAAAGTCTCAGGGGCTGCACTTGTCTATGTTTTGTCTGGGTTCAGTCAGAATGACCATGGTGCGCCCTCACCTAGGGTATAAATAGGGTTCTGCCTAAGAGCCAGAGTTGATTTGGTTCTTTGCAGAGCAGTGGGCCTTGCAGTCAGACCCTCCCCTTCGACATGCCATTCAAGGATACTTCCATGGATTGAGTGAGTCTCTATGGACTGAGTGAGCCTCACCCCACCTTTGGGTGACTGATATCTTGGGCACTCTGGTGTGGGAGGTTTCCCCTTGAAGAGTGAGCGTGTGCCCATTTTGGTTCATCTTTCTTTAAGGTTTAGGAATTAGTTGTGTAGTAGCTAATTTCCAACAGACATCCAAACTTGTATTTGCTCAGAAGGAGTGATGAGACTCTCTGGTTTCAATAAACCATATTTTGGATATCAGTTGCTGTCTGGTTTGTGGGTGCCTCCATGACAAGAGCCTGTATGCATCCATTGCAACACTTCTGTGATCTATCCCACCATATCTATGTGATCCCAGAGAGATCTCAGTCCTGCAGATGTATGCACTCCTCTAACTCCTGCATGGTCCACATGCTGTGTGTATTAGCCTAAAGCACTAGCACTAACACTTCAGATAGGCAACCAGCTCTGTGGACTTCCAGGGAAAATACTTTTTTTCTAAAGATGAACATTATTGTCAGTCATCACCTGAATGATCATTTAGAGTGAGGAATAAATTGACCACAAATTTGGATATTCCATTTATAAATTTTATTATTTATTACCAATGAGGTACTGTGGCAAAATATCTACTATACTGAATTCTTCTTGGACAGAGGTACAGCTGCCTGGCAGGGGAATATTAGTAAAATAATACTTTCAGAGCAACATGATTATGATCACTGTGGAAATGAAAGAATTGTTTCTTTGTAGAAGAAGCACAAATAGTTAAAAAAAAAAAAAAAATTAAAATCCTTTCTGAAATCTAGCCTTCTGAGAATCAGCCTTCAGTAGAAACTACCCATTTCAAAGCACTGTTTGCTGAGTTCAGGCTTGAGCCCTGGGTCTGATATTCTACCTTGAAGTACTGCCTGTGAATAGTTACTGTTTTTCATTCCCTGGTCAAGGATTGACCAAAAGGCATTTTATGAGATTATAGCATATTTCCCTTAAGTATAGTTTCTGAACACTATGCCATTTGAAGTAATGGAAAACAGTGCCTATTTCCTTTAGAAGTAGTAAGTAGATCAGATCCTTAATACACTTGCAAGCTTACATGCTCACAACTTGTCAAACCAGTTTTTCTCATTTTTAGTGCTGTTAAAGGTAATTTACCTGGGAGAAGTGCAATGCAAAGAAGTGAGTCATTCCTGGAGCAGGCTCTACTGTTCAGATTTGTCATTTTCTGAAGGTATTCTGAATACAAAAAGAGAAGGGAAAAAAAAAAAAAAAACAAATATATTTCATTCTCAGTAAAACAAAGTATAAAAAGTACAAGTTGTGGTACCTTTTCTGTGTAAAGTGTTAAAAAAGAATCAGACAATGACTGTTCTACAGTGGCTAGATGAACCCTTTTTTGTTGAACTACTTACCAAAACAACAATAAACCAAGAAATACCAGCAATAAAAATAGATATGAAATATAATTATTCTTTACAACTAAAGGAATGTGCTATAGAGAATAATCTGATGATGACACTAAGAAAGACCCATAGCATTTAGACATTTTGATGACTGTTCAGTGAGAACTAATTACAGAGGCCCCAGATTGAATGTTCTATTGTTAACAACTTACACAGTCTAGAAAACTATGTGTGTTATATACACATAACTGGGTGAAAACCCAGTGATGCTTTTAGAAACAAAATCCAGAAAGTAGTGGAAAAAAATTAGTAGCCGAACACCTCACTTCCACAGTGTAGTTTTTTTCCAGTTTACATCTGAGTGACCTCAATAAAGTCAGTTGATGCTTAAGTAATTTTGACCTTTTTTTAATCAATAGTCTGAAGATTATGAAACTGATCTGCCAAATACCAGTATGAGCTTTAACTTCAAGTTCACAATTATACTGAATATAGGACTCCTTACTTGCTGATGGTCTTTGCTGAGTAAGATCATGATCAGTCAGATTCTTTGAGACTAAGTTTAAACAACACATTTATGGGGCCAATATCTTGAAAAACATATGAGTAGCTTTATAAAGCTCTTTCTAATATTTAGTAAAGATTGTTTAAAGGCTTGTAACAGAAGTAAAAGGACCAAAAAAAAAAAAGGAAAAATTCTTTTCAATTTTGTTGAAAAGACATATGGGTACTCATTGCAATAAAGACAAATTTTTATTCAAGTGTTTTGATATTTTACTCAGAAATGGACAAAATTTAGAGCAAGTATGAGCAAGTGGATTAGAAGCAAGCACATTTTTATATATTCCCCATATTGATGCATAACTTTCACCTCTTGAAACTTAGAAAAACATGTAAAAAATAGAATAAAACACTGTGGTAAAATCCTGAACAATCACATCTAAATATTTTGTGGAAGTAATTTTTAATAATTAAAATAAATGTGTTTATACAAAATTATTAAAGTGAGATTCAAAAGTGTGGGGGTTTGGGGTTTTTTTTTGGGGGGGGGGTTGGTTTTTGTTTGTTTGGCACTTCTGTTTGTTTCTTTCTTTCTCTGGGGTTTGTTTTGTTTTGTTTTCTCATAGTGACAGACTGTTTGGGTCTGCATGGCATACAAAACATAGGAGCAAGGACCAATTTTTCACAACCCTCTGAAAATAATCAGACACAAAATCATTGGTTATATTTTTTCCATCACCTGTGTGCTCCAAAGACAAAATAATTTGACACTGCAGCAGATTTATTTTTCTTTTTTTTTTTTCATTAGAGAAAAGACAGATAGAATGGATAAGAACAGAGGCACATCATAACCTCATTTTATGTATGTAGTAAAGATACACAGTAGACTCCAAAGACCATCGCTTTCCACTCTGATTGCTTCTAAAATACCATACTTCCTTTAGGAGTACACCTCTGCAGCTGTGGACTTCACCTCTTGGCCTCAATAAGTCAACAAGTGAAAAAGTCCACACTTGGCCTAAACACTAACGTCTTTTTTAAAAAGATAAACCAGCACACAGGAATATCTAAGTGCAGTATTAACTAGGAAAAAAAAAAAAGATACAAGAACAAAATTCAAATCATGAGAGAATATCAGGCCAAAGTAGTAATTTTACCAGTACCAGAGGCAAAAAAGCACAGAGCAATCAAGAAACAGTACAGACAAGTATCATTTTTTGTTACTTGGAGACTTTCACCTTTTGAGCTTACAGTACTCTGGAAAACCTAACATCTGTTTTCACAGAAAAAAAAAAAAAACAAACCCAAAAAAACTGTGAGAATAAAAACTAAGATATATTTGAAGACTTCCATCTTTTTCCTGTTCTCTGCTTAGAAAAACAAGTCCTCTCCAAACTGTGAACAGTATATTCCCCATTTTAAAGTGAGGTAGGTCACCTATGCTTCCCAGTGCACGCAGCCACTTTGATGATCAGCATCTCATTAATGAGTTGTAGAGACTGATGACAAAATGCACACCTGCAGTTCTAAGCACACATGAATCAAAGGCACTGTATGTTGGCTCCTATCTTCTCATACTCAACAGACTAACAGATGCAACAAGGTGATTCACCCTCTCCAGATACCGTTATTTTTGCTGTGAGAAAACACTGAACCACTTTATCTTCTCAACTAAATAACACAATTTAAAAAGATGAGTAAAAAGCCTCTCCTTCTGCTCAACCTTTCTCTCCCTTGGTTCTAACTTCATATATAAACTACCTGTATTGTAAACTTATCAACCAAGAAATGGGTTTACTGTAAGTGCTCCTCTGTTACACTTGGCTTAAATACTGGTATTATAAAAGGGTTCAACTTTCACCATACTCCAAGCTGACTCCCTCTTGGCTCAATCTATGGCTGTAATGTTACTCTCTTCCCAAAGAGGCACAAAATCCAGTATTTCTTTTCTGACATGAAAAAAATGCATCCTTAACTGTATGTTTATATTCCTCACTTTTTGTGGATTGTTTCTCACTTTTTTGCCTTCTCTTTTACTAGCTTGATTTCTCAAGAGCTCATGAATGAGATCTGAAAATAATTTTAAGAAATTTGATTAAGACTTAATCCTCAATATTTTCATTTGTGTGTGCTTAAGACATGCAACAAGGTTCAAAGTTCGCGTGACAGCCTCCTAACAGCTTACCATTATCTGCAGCCCACTAGCACAAACACAAACAACACAGTTCTCCAGCTTGAAATGGTTTGCTATGCAACTGACACCTCATGAAGCTTAAGTAAGGATTTGTAAATCCCTTTGCCCCTAAATCGATAAATAAATTTTATGAACAAAATTACTTACATAGAGAAGCAATTCTTCCTATCTGGAAATACAGAGAATATGACAGCAGCTTGGGATTTTCTCTGGCAATGATACAATGGTTTGCTTTCCCATCTGAATGGGGAAGGCAAAATTATTATAGCTGAGAAATAAATCCCATCTCCTGTTCAAATCGAATTTTAGTTCAGGTATTTTGAGCTTTAGTTGTTTAGGTCAGAGGCTCAGCAAGTTACAGTCACAGTTGTTGCACTTGGAATTTTAAATAATTAATAAGTAACAGCAGCAATGCTAGCACCAAAATCCACAAGAGAAACCACTTAAGCCTTTACATCACTCTGATACAATTATTGTACTTGTGTGCTTCCTCAAATACACTTTCAAGTACTTGCACCTCGTACT
Organism: Megaceryle torquata; assembly: GCA_024611175.1. NCBI lineage: Eukaryota > Metazoa > Chordata > Aves > Coraciiformes > Cerylidae > Megaceryle > Megaceryle torquata. The sequence goes on along the minus strand of JANIJG010000710.1, from coordinate 1,450 downwards.
CACATGCTGCCTCATTTTAACTAAATCTTAAATTTCATCTACTAATGTTGCTTTTTCAACCTTTATCCAGGACAGTATAGAAATGGTCATTACTGAATTACTATTGAGGAGAACAATGACAGACCCAGGGAAAAAATTCTATTTGAACGTAAGGATGTACAAAATGTGTACAAGACCATTATTTCTCCTTCTTTCATTAAAAACCTCAGACTATTTACTTCATGTTAAAAGGAAGACAAAAGAACATCGTAGGCCAAACACTGGTTTCTTCAGCATAGTTTTCTAATGCAGCTCACCATTTATGTAAAATACAGTGTACAACAACAAAAAGAGAGAGATACCAAAATCTAGCAACCTGTCAAAATAAGGGAGTCAGAAACACAATTTCAGTAAGGAGACTAACAGTGGATTCACTTTCAAAAGTGATCACCAAAATACACCTCAAATCCACTACACGATTAAAAGTTAAGTATGCTTACATAGAATATTCAGAGCACTCACCACAAGACTCTCTTATTCTGGAACAAGTTGCACTTGTACGAGGACAAACTATTTTACTTTGCTGTTTTATTTAAAAGAAGAAAATGTTTCAAATACCATTGTTAAAATTGTGACAGGGTCCACAGCCTTCAAACAAGAAGGGGTCTCATTCCAGACAGTAAGCAAAGACAGCAAGTTCCTTCCCTAAAGGTCTTGCAACATAGGTATAAAAAACACATGAGTAGGAGGTAACCCCTTCTCCCCTATGACAGATATAGAACACGGGGGAGATCATTTGAGGCCAAAATGTGAAAAATTACTTGTGACTCATTTGAGAAGCTTAGGCAGACATTAGAAACTTAAACCCAGAGCTGTCATTCTGAAAACTTGTTCTCAGCTACTACCTAATGCTGGGTTTTGTAATCACAACAGACACCTTCTTTTGTATTTTGCAAGTGTTTCACAGACTTCAAGTTCTTCCATACAGTCAGTAATGCTCCAGCCAGGACAACATGGCTAAGGAGCTTCACATGATTTTACACCAGAACCCCATCAATATACAATGAGGTTATTTCTCTGCCATCCTAGGTCTTCAGTCAGCAGACTCTCAGACCCAGAAAATGTCAACCATCAGGCTTGGGCTTATCACGAGACAGAGTGGAAACCACTGTAATAATCCCCTCTCTGCCTTTTTTAAGCAGCTACAGCAGAAGGTCACCCATACCATTAGATAATAAACTTGTGATTACCATACTCACTCAGGATGTGGGAACCCAGGGATTGTTTTAGAAGATACTGAGGGGAAACATCAGCCTGATTTGATCACAGGATAACTGAGTCACCAATGTGATCTGGCAGAGGAAAAAAACAAAAACAACAACAACAACCACCCCCCAAAACACCCCCGCCCCCACCCCCAAAAAAAAACAAAAGACCCACAAACAACAAAAAAAAAACAAAAAACACACAA
>JANIJG010000709.1:6495-23010 GCA_024611175.1 Megaceryle torquata | reverse complement strand
TGGCTTTAGCCCTTGAAAATATGAAGGAAATATTTGTGATTGTTTCAATAAAAAGACAGTGTTCAACAGGATAAATATATATATATATATACTAAATACACGTGTGTAAAGAAAGTCCTACAGTGAAAGAAAGAGCTATTCTTAAAATTCAGGCTTGGCATGTTCAAGTAACCCAAAAGAAATTCTTCAATGCATCTTTAAAAAGTTGATGTGAATGTGTACAAAAAGGAACAAAAATACATGGCAATACCCAAAACCAGTCCCTTGAGGTGTAAGAGAGAAGCTGGAGACATTTAATTCCAACACCTTTGGAAGAAAATTGCTAGTTTTGTGTCTGGCAAAGCAGGTACATGTGAGGTCTGATGACAGGACTTGCTTCAGAGCAACAATGATCTGGATTCTGCTGTGGTATAAAATAAGGAAGCGAGCATCAAGTAAAGCCCAGCTTTTGTAAACTTAAATTGTACCACAATGGCCTTACTTTTGGTTGGGTTTTGGGGAGGCTGGAGAGCGCATGCGCACATTTATGTGTAGCAAGCAGAAGAAATGAAATCAGTAGAGTAGAACATGGTTAAGAGCATTCATCTCCTTTGAAATATCCTCACATCGCTTTGGCGCTAAGCAGAGTCACCCACTTCAAAAGGGTAATTTGTTAAACTGGTGTCGGGAGAGGTGGTTGATGCATGGTGGCTTCAGGCAGAGCTTGAACATAGAGCAACAGGTTTGGAAGGGGAATGGAGGGGATGCTGGTGTGGACAGGGGTTAACTGCTGCCTATGAAGAAACCCCAGCTCTGGGCCACAACCTGGGTGGGTCTTTTGTGACTCGGTTAAAAATCCCAATGCCACAATAACACAAGAACATACCGAAGGTGGTGGCAGTGGTGGTACTTGCTTCACGGGAGAATCTGGTTTGCCCCTCAGAATAAGGGGCATATTCGTTCATTTTTGCCTACTTTACTCACCCCCACGGGCACCCAAAGCACACTGCCAAAGCGCGGGCTTTTCCCCAGGGCAGCCCTGGCAGCGCCGCGTCCGCCAAGGCCTTGGAACATTTCGGCGGGGCCCCCGGGGATCCCGGTCTCCTCGAGCAACCCGGCGAAACGCACGGCCACTGCCACCGCCGCCGCTCGGGACGAGTCAGGACCGTGTTTCCACGGTGGAAGCCAAAAGCCCGGTGAAGCCCGGGGGGGCGGCCCGCGTCTAGCCCGACACCCACCTTCCCGCCGCGAGTCCGCGGCCGGGTCAGGAGCCGTCCCCCTCCGGCAACCCCGCGGCAGGGCGGGGGCCGGCCGGCTGTGGCGACAGGCACCGCAAGGGAGGGGACGAGAGCAGGGTAAGAGGATGCGGCCCAAGTGCAGGCCGGGGAAGCCCGGAGGAAGCGGAGACCCTCGTAGGGCGGCTCTGCGGGCGGGAAGGACGTGAGGAGGCAGGTGGGGGCCGGCGGCGGCCTCGGGGTGGGTGCTGAGCAGATGGGCAAGGCACGGAGCGAAGTGATGCTGGGGCCCGGCAGGGAAGGGCCGGGCAGGCCTGAGGGGGTCGAGCACAAAGCGCCGGGGGAGCGACAGCCGCGGGGGAGCCGCGCTGAGCGGGCAGCGCACGGCGGCGGAGTGCGGGAAGAAGCGGCTGGGAAGCGGGGGCCGGGGCTGGGTATCGCGCACCGCGGAGGGCGAGCGGCCAGAGCGGGCCGGGCGACGCTTTTGCATTTACCACAACGCCGCGGCCTCCGCCGCTCCGCGCCGCAGCGCTGCTCTCGCCTTGCCCGGCCATCTTCCTGCGCGCCCGCCGGAGGGGCTGCGGTGGGGCGGGGCCGGCCTGGGGAGCGGGACTGGAGGCGCGCCGGGGGCCGGGCTGCGCCCGCCGCTGCTCCGCGGTGGGCCGCGGTTGAGGCCGGAGGCGAGGAGCCTGGGACCCGCCGGGGTGTGTGAGCCCGGGGGGCTGGCCTCGGGGCGGGGCTGCTGCACCCCTGTGTTTGGCGCCGGTCCCCGCGGCTCCCTGCAGTGTGCCCGCCGGCGGCGGGGCTCGCCACAGAGGCACTCATCAGCTGTTCCCTGACAAGACAGGCTTGGTTGCTAAAGAGGCCATACGGACTGTAACGCATAAACTAAACTGTACGTAAAGTCATGGGGCAGGTGTTCAGAGAGCACAGCACAGGGCACGGCGGTACCTGCAGGCAGGTTGGCCTTGTCTGTGAAGTGGGGTATGAGATGGAAGCAGCTACAAGCACGGCTTGAAGAAACTCACACTAGTGACGGGCTGGCAGGATGGTGGAAAGGTTTGGATGAGGCTAGGTAAAAGGTGTGGGCTCAATTAAGTTAGTAGGTAAGATTAAGATGGTGTGGATTAAACTGACATTTTAACAGGTTTTTGCTTATAGTCTAGGGAGAAAAAAAAGAATGCCAGAAAGCAAACTTCCAATAGTTCATTAATCTTGCTTTCCATCCTTGCTGACCTCTGAACTGGTGCTCATTCTTTCCTGCCACTGTGTACATACTGGAGCAAGCTATGTCTCACCACTGCCTTCAGCCTACCACCGTGTTCCTCACGCTGTCTGTCCAGTAGAAGGAAAATAGATGGGAACCATTCAGCCTTCTGCAACCCCCCTTCCATTTCTGTTAAAATTATTACTAGTATCTTGCTTTCAATACCTCAGAGATGAGAATCAGCTTGTTTTTTCTCTGAGGCTGCTGTCATCATTGTCTAATTCTACATTTCCATATAAAGTTCAAATTTGGACTTGCTTTATCCTTTTACATATCCTGTCTTTTGGGAAAAATACTAACAGCCTCTCAGTCCATCGTGGGGAAAATTACAGCTTTTCACTTTCTTAAAGTGAAAGTTGTTTATGATTTCTGTTATTTATCCATTAAATATACAACTGGTAGAATTCTGCCATTCCTATACCAGAGTTTATTAAAGGAAGAAAAAGTTGCTCTTAGGGGAGACCTGGGCATAATGAAATATGCTTAGTGATACCTGAGGGCTCTTACTGACCAAGTAAGAACACATTTCAATTTGGTGCACTGCTTTTCTAGAATGTAGTCACTGGGACTTGTAAATCACAACAGATGAATCCAGCGAACACTATGGGTGTGTCTACACTAGGAGCGTGGTATCCAACATGGGCTGGGTTTTAGGTGCATCCTGTTAGTGCACTTAGATTAGAACTGATAGGACAATTAATAGTTCAGGAATCCGGTGCTAAGAAGGCTTCTGTCAATGAATCACTAATTAAAGTCTGGCTAGGTATTAAATGAATTGAAAATTATCTTGCAATAAATGCTTTGTTTCCTATATGAAGCCAGATCTGTTTGCTTTTCAGGGGATTAAGGAACTACTCTTTGAAGTACTATCGCTACAACTGACAACATGTCTGAAAGAACAGAAGACCAGGTTTAGAAAGTGACAGAGGCCAAGTCCAGAATTTTTCTGCCTCAGAAGCAATGCCTGTATATGAAGGCTGAGGTATGCTGGAAAAAATAGTTCCTTTTTACAGTGCTTTAAAATAAATTTTAGAAGAAGTAGTGCATTTGATAAATGGCATATACATACTTGTACAAGCCTACATAAATAAAAGTATTTTCATAAAATATATAGCATATTTTCATAACGGGCAAAATCGCTCAATACTTTTTCATTTCAATTGCATGTCTACTATTGAGAAAGAAGATGTAATGTTTCATCTAAACTTTGGGATTAAATACTACTGATTTGTACCCACAATCACTTTTCAAGATTTGAAGATGCTTCTTGCTTGGAGGTGGGCAAGAATGCTTTCAAAAGCCCACATTAGCCCTAAAGCAAATGCTATCTGATCCAGGTAGCACCATGGTACAGGTAAAGCTGCTGTTGTATAAACACCACAGAACTGGGTTCCATATTTCTGAAGCTATCTGGATTACAGCTGGAAACTTAGGTTAATTCTGATACTGATGTATGAGTACTGCCTTCTTCTAGCTTTTGGACTAGTTGAGTTACTACTACAATCTTCTGTCTTTTTTAACCACATGCTTTGTCAGACCACTGCAATACAAGAGATTGTTCTAACTACACCAAAGACAAAAGCTTAATGATTTTAAAAAGATTAACGTGAACAAGATACTACAAAATAAATTCCTCTGGCATTGTGCTGAAAGACTTGAGCAAGAAATATTTGTTCTTCCCATGGAGGTTGGACAACTGCATTCTGTCAAGACTTCCTTTTGACAATCTCTTCCAACAATTTTACAGGGCTCACTTAAGTGTCGTGAAGTGTCATGTCTTGCATAATAAGAGTATGGCAATCAAAAACTAGACAAATTTAGCTGGGATACAGTCTGAAGGGTAGCGCTGCTATCGGCAGCCACTGGTGCAATCCGCAAAGCTGTCCTTCTCCATGTAAGGACATGTTTTCATTAGTGCAAAATGTAATTTATTTATTTATTTATTTTCGGTTTTGTTGCAAATAAGACAAATTCATGGTTCTGTAAACCCACAGAATTTCTAGAAACCAGAATTAATGAGGTACTTTGTGGATGATGGAAATTAATCTACTAAGGATTTTGCTGTGGAGGTCTATGAACTTACTGAATGTTTACATTGGGGTTTTTTATATTACAAACTGGTGCAGAATGAATGAATTTGCAGTAGATTTTCAAAGCCTTTTTTGATTATGGCCAAAATATGATTATTTAAAACATGATATTAAGGCCTTAACTGAGAAAAAACTAAGCATTCTGAAGAATGTTCCAATTATCTTTGTTTAGCTGTTTGCTCATACACTAAAAACAGGAGGAAAAGAATAAACACTTTTAGATATACAACCATGGGAAATGATCAAAGAAGGAAAGAACAAAGGAAACCTACTAACAAGTAGGTCTGGACACATAGCCAAAAGACATAAGCTGCAGATGGAAGCAGCGACACACAGAGAAACAAAGCACAGTTAAGACTTATATGCAAATAATTTGTGCATGTATTTTTATCTTGGGCCTTTACAGAACCACCTTTATAATTTCAGTTATACATTGTTTCCTCTCTTACCCTGTTATTGATAAAAGCAGGACATGTAGTACCCACCCTTTCACAACTCTAATGTAAAGAAATACTGAAAAGAGAAGGTTGGGGCCAGGGATATACCAAGAAAACAGTCCAAGACAAACGTTACTTTGGAGTTACTTCTTAGTCTTTGCAACTCCATTATGTATTTCCCTCCCAAGAAGTTATAGCAAACATTTGACAACTCTGTTTAATAGGTAAACACCAAATATAGACAAGAAAAGCATGAAAATCCAGAACATTTCAAGAGGTATATCTTAACTAGGTAGAAGCTTCTAATTAGGGGATGAAGTAAGAGCTCCTATTCTGGTTCTGCCTGTTGCTGCAGCTGTTATGTGCACAGCAGAACTGTAAACATTCTTAGCAAGCATAAACCTGTATTTCCTAGTGGTTACAAGGTAAGCGCCCCCTCCCCAGTTGTTGCAGAGAAAGACATTTTGGAGTGAAGAAAAGTCTAGCATATACAGTAGTTTAGGGCATGTTGAAAGCAATTCTATTTAGATTTCATATCCACTTTTAACATATTCCAGAATTTTGAGCTCTTTTGCATTACCTGAAGCAGTTACCCAGCCCACAGGGTGGCTGCTGAAGATCCTGAGCGCAGTTGAATGTGTTTGCCAGACAGCGTTACAGACACCTGGGAGAACATGAAGCCGTATTTCAAACCATTCCCTTACATTCAAGAACCTAGAGAGACCATAGGAAAAGCTGTCCACTTAGGCAGGCCTAGGTAGCATCCTACCATGTACAGTAGTATAGATGCTATACTAACCCTTTGTGCCTACTGTGCTACAGCAGGGGATGGAGTAGCACTGCAAGCTGGAGTCTAGCTTCTGTCCACCTTCCATTTCAGCAGAATTAGCACCTTGAGGAATTGGAAAGTTCAGCTTTAAAGCAATTGCAGCATCTAAGATCCACAAGGGAAGCTCAGAGCATTTAGCTATCACTGTTGACCTGTACTGAGCCTACGAGACATCATAACTTGGTATCATATCTCGATCTCATAACTTTGATACAAAGAAAATGGCTAAAACCTGCCATTCAAGATGTTAGTCTGGTTTTAAATCTTGTATGACCTTTAAAGCAATCTTAGTCACTGCTTGACAGAATTCTGGGCTTTGACTTATTTGGTTTATGATAAACATCTTTAATAAAAATTGACATTTTTGCTTGTTATTAATCTCACTGTGCCAGACTAGAGCGGCAAGAGCTTCACTTTGCCATTTCCTGGCTCCTGAAGATAATCTTCCTGCCTTTCGGGTTCATGTTATTAATATAGAGTTCTTTATAGCTGAAATAAATACAAATAAATAATTCCTCTTGCCCTTTAATACTAGAATAAACTTTATTTCCCTCCTAATTTTATGCAAATATTTTCCCTAACCAGCTACTGAGAAGTATTGCCATTTGAATGCTAAAGCATTCTTTTCAAGAAATGCTGCTCACATCATATCCTATGACAAATTCATCATGCATGACCATGAAAACTAGTCAGGGAATTGCAAATATGTACTGGGTCACACCCACTGTAATGAATTTAACTGTTAGATTTTGTTCTCTTTTTAAAGGAGGTTGTTTACTTGGGTTCATCCTACTTTTTTTTTTTTTTTTAAACTACATCAAATTTGGGAAAATCTGTAAAAACAAGAGAATTCTGAGTGTTTTAAACAAGTAAACAAACAACAGTTTCAAATAGCTCAGTGGTCTTTGATGTAATTTCGTATACTTCACAGCTTGCCCAGGATAAACAGCACAGTAACAAAAGTGTATTGAAAAGCGGAATCTGGTCCAGCAAGTTCTCCTGCAGAGTGGACACGCTCAGTGTTCCTGGCCAGCCAACCCCTGAGTTCTGTTACTGCACAGAATGACCCGTTCCCTAAAGGTGCTGGATGCTGGATTTAGACCATTTGCTCATTTTATTGTTTGTGTAAAAGACAGACCGTTCCTCCCGAGCAAACAGCAAAACGTGGTTGTTTCTTTAGTGTGCAGTACTTGGGGCCACGTTGAACACTACTGAATTTTTTCCTTGGAAGAGAGAATTACTATGTTCCTTCTTCAGCTTTAACATGTCCCTCAAAACAATATGGAAACAGTTCTAGAGGTATTTGTCCATCTTTACAGCAGCTCTGAGAATTAGAGGATTGAGTCACCTGAATTTTCCATAAAGGGGCTCTCGCCTAGCAAGAGGAAATGAAACATTAATCCCATTAATTTGGAGTGACCCATCTGAGACAATAGTTTTCAACTACCGTCTAGCGCTGTTGAGGTTCAAAGCATAGCTTCTAACGTTAGGCACACATATCCTGTAGTTAAAACATATGGGCTCAATTGCAGAAGTCAGGAACCCCAAAGATGAGAAATGCAGTATTAATGGCTACCAGTGAAAAAGGCAGGTATAAGTCATTTACCATTGCATTTCAAAAACATTCTATGACAAAGACATGAATAAATCATGTTGCTCCAGGGAAAACGTTAAGTGCTTTAAATCTCATTTCTCTTCCTTCAACTCCTACTTTCCAGTTGCTGAAACAAATGAGATGAGGGTTCTTGGAAAACAGATCCTTTTCGTAAACAACTTGAATCCATTCCCTTTATTGCATGGTCTTAATTCATCCCCGGACGATCATCTTTATTACTGTTATTATAATCATGTAGAAGCTCTGCTTACAGACAAAAATATTATTGTATCAGACAATAAGTAAAGAGGGAAAAAGATGAGGTGCACAACAAATAGCTTACAATCTAAGCCTAAAATGAGAAGCAACTGGTTACAGTGCCAGGGGATTTCAAGGAAACTGCACAGGCCAGCGAAATAAACTCTAATCTCAGCTCACCAGCAGCTCAGCTGTTGGATTTTTGGTGTGCACCACTGGAAAGAACATTTGAGGAAGGATTTGAAGACAAAGTTCTTCCAGTGTTTGTATGTTTGTGTGAATTCCTCCATGTGGTGAAGTCAATGGGAAGGCAGGTATGGAATAATGAATTAACAACATGGGCTAGAACTGTGACTGAACAGAAGTTCATCCTCACAGAAGCATCAACAAAACCAGCTGACAGGAATGTAGTCTACTATTTGTCTATGTCTGCTCATCAACAACTGTTTGTTGGCAGTACAGTCTAGAAAAAAAGTATGTTTTTTATAACTTGGTGAAATGGAAGTCACATTTACTTCAGCACCCTTTAAACAGTAAAGAATAAAGCACGATCAAGAAATTCAGCTCACCTTGGATGCCACTGCTTAGCCTGGAGGCTGAAACCCCCGAATTCACACATTTTATTTACATAACATTACATAACAAAAAGGAGCTAGAGCGAGACTGAGACCGATTGACAAAAGCCCACAATCTAGGCAGTCAAGTAGACATCACTACCTCAGTGGAGAGAAATGGCCAGTCCTCCCTAGCTTGGTCAGGCTCAAAACACCTCTAGTTACTGGGATGGACGATCCCTATCAGTTGCAGGGCTCAGCAGTTGGCTTCCTTGACTATGGGGAATGTCAGGCAACCTTAATAATAGGCTTTGCCACCTGTCTCTCCTGTAATTATATTATTAATATTGTAAGCATCATAATGTCAAGGATGAAAGTGTTGATGAGGACTAGCATTTATCTAGGACTCCCATTAATCTGCATATATGTGAAATTTTCTTATCTGAAAGATGTCTGCCTTCATTAGGGCTGAAATTGTTAAATATGTTGTTTTCCCTGATGTGAATGCCATTGAAAGGATGAGATTTTAGCTTTGTGGCAGAGCATTCACAGCGTCAGTTTGTGATGCCTTTTTTTCACAGAAAGATACAGAGGGCATACGCTCTCCTACAATAAAACCCACTTACAGAGACTAAGGGTAATTAAATCAGTGAGAATTTCTCCCACATTACTTCTCTACAGAATTTTACCCTTACTCTTTCGTAAGGGCAATGAGGTTACCCCCCTGAAAGGAAGACTTTGAGGAACTGTCCCAGCCTTAGTCCCCAGGAATGCATGCAGAGCCCAAGAAACCACTCTGCTCTCAGACCAGCCACATGCAGCCCATATGCTCCTGTCAGACCTGATGCTTGCTGGAGGCAGCTCTATCGGAGCCATACAATCAGGAACTCCCTGTGTTTGTGACGATGCCATATCTGATCCCTTCCTTCCTGGATATAAATAGTTTCATTCTGAAGAACAGCCAGTGAGATATTTATCATAATTTCATGTTGCTATTTTTAAAAAGTAGATACACAGTTTTGTCATGCACAACTTCCAACGGGAAGTAGTTTCAGTTTGTGGCAACACAGCTCTCTCATCGACCAAGAGCATTCATACCCCATTTAGCATGTGTTTTGTGATGACTATTCAATTTAATACAGACCATCTAAAATTAACAGATAATTATGAAGTCCTAGAAGAATTTAGATAATTACAAAATACTAGAAGCATTTTGATGATTTTCTTTCTCATTATTTCATTGATTAACAGTAACTGACTAGTGAATTTAGAGAACACTTCCAGCTGTAATGCTACCTTCTAGCCTGTGGACAGACTTGTTTCTATTAATATCTTTTATGAGGGAACAGCTTTATCAGAAGAGTTAAGTCTACTCACCTTTTGCTTTAGTTATACTGATAGTACATTATTGTTGTACTATCAATAGTACAGTATTAGTTGATTCATCAGCATTATGCCTTCAATTATTGGCATTTCCTGAACATACAAATACAGAGTTCATTCTTTGAATTTGGTACATTTATTTTGTCAAGCTTCCTAGAGAGAGCTAAAGGGTAAGAATCATAGAATCATAGGCTGGAATTAGGCTGGAAGGGACCTCTAGAGGTCATCTGGTCCAACTTCCCTACACAAGTAGGGACATCTAGAATGCTATCCTTCTGTGTATATTTTCAACGTTTTTCATGATACTTTTCCCCTAACCAGACATGTTGGTAGGTCACATGAGATACACATCAAAACAGAGGGAAGGAGTTAGACGCTCCCTCCCCACGGGAGCTATTCACATGCACAGGAGGGGACCATCGTGCGTGGCAGCAGAATTACCTGCAAGGTGCTTTATGAGGTTATGCAGAAATCCCCACAGTATTGTCAAAAGGCACTAGTGACAGCTACAGATGTGCACTGGCTTTAGGCTCTCCCTCTCCTGTCAAGCAGGAATACTCTTCGCATCCCTTCCCACTCATTTCCTAGTTTCCTAATAATATACTAATATCCTCCAGACAACTTTTAAAAGCAGTCGTTGTTACTGGTGAATGACAAATGCTTCCAAGTGTGGCCTAGCTGCTTGTCCCAAACTGGGTTAGGCCATCACCTACTTTGCATTTCCATGAAGTTAGCACTGATGATAAATGGAAGAACCAAATCCAGATGCTCAACCTAACTCAGCCAAATGGTCTATGAGTAGCTAAAAGCAGAGCATGAGGCAGCGGGAACGGACACTGTTTGGGAGTTAAATCTATTTTTTTATTATTATTATTTTAAGCCATAAGAAACAGCCATGTTTGGTTATATTGCATTTCGTAAAAAAGGCATCTTGTACTTTCCTAGGCAATAATGTGGCACATTATTAAGTGCTTATAATTGGTGTGGTTTTGTTAAAACATACAGTGTAAGCCATTCTTCTGAGTAAAGAGTAAATGAAATGAATATTTTACAAAACCACAGCTTTCTTCAGCTTGTATCTTTCAAAAATAAACACGATTGCTTAACAATAAGTTACAAAGAACAAAATACCCATTCCTGCCACCCAAGCTTTTCTACTGCATGACACAGATAAGTTTAAGGTGCACAAGAAATATAGCCTAGAATCAATATGAAGTCCTCAAAGAATTCCCTGACAAATTTATGAAAGCAACTTCATGTATGTGAAAATCTGGCTCTTTAGTTCATTTGAAATTTTTTACTTCATCCTCTGCTGATGTCAGATACTATGATGTCACAACAGCTGCTGGTGGGAATGATTGACACCATACAGAAAAAGCTGCATTCTGAAGCAAAGGTTAAGTGGTAGGAAAGAATAACAAGTTTTCTTTTTATGCAGATAATTGCAGTAGAGCATGCTGATATCATTTCTGCCTAGCTCTGGACTCACATGCTCATATATTGCTTTCATTCTAGCATTAGATTCATAATAGCAATCAAAACACATTTTTATACTTTAGTTGTAGATTTACCACAGTATTACAGAATTATTTATATATAAACACATACAGCAAGCTACAGGTGGCATATGTATTGCATGAAGTCTCTATGATTATGGACTTCCACTATGAAAATGGCTTTGGTAACAAAAACTTGAGTACATAAAATGTTATATAGAAGCCAAGCTGTTTAGAAATACAATCACTCAAGCTTTTAAAGCACAACAGCTCTTTAATAACTAGTCCAGAAGCTATCCTGAAGTTATATTTACCAAACTGTCTTCAGCAGCCAAAGATTTCACTTTGGTTTGGCTAAGCAAGGAAAGAAATGCTCCAAACATATGAAACTATTTTTTATGCTTTCTGTAAGATGTTTATAGAAATCTTAGTAGTTAATAAAAATTACAGAGAATAGTAGAATAAATTCATGTTTGTATAACCCAAAGTTTAATCAAGGATTTTATTGCAAAATGTCTTGTGAATTATACAGGTGAGAACTATAGGTAACTTTTCTGAGAAGCTACATACTTCTATCAGTTGAATATTTCCTTCTGAGTGGTTGGCTGTATCAATTTCTTCTGAGAATTTAGAGACACTTCTTGGAGATATGGGGATAGAGAAAAAGAAAAGGAGGAAAGAGGCAATATCTGAAAAATGGTCCTTACTCATTTGCAATGTAGATAACTTTGTGTTTCTCAATTACTTCTATGTCATGCTCCAGTTGTTTCATCTGTGATTCCAGCTTTTCTTTATATAGTTTCTTGGGTATGGTGTCTATTTCTACAGAAAGACGTTGAAATTCATGATACACCTCCTCCCAGTTCTTTTTCAGCCCCTAGTGCCATTACATGAAAAAGAAATACATGAGGAAAACTTAGTTCAGTAAGAAAAATGTGTGCATTAACTACTTCGGGGATTTTGTTCATATTGCCATTTGGTGAGTGTCACTGCAGTGTTAAAGTAATAGATAAATATACAGATAATGTCTAATCATCTTAACTGGACCAAAATAATTAAGTGCTTAAAAGTCAAAGTAGTTGCAACAAAACCAATTTTGACTCATTCTGATGCAGTATAAGGAATGGTCTTTAAAAAACCTCTGTGCCTTGAAGAGAACATGTTACAGTCCTTAAGAGGCAAGAAAACATCAATTTAACTGGCCAATAAAGGACAAGCTACAAAAATGCTAAAGTGAATAAAAGTGTGACAATGTGACCACCAGTCAACTCCATAGTGTACCAGGAACTCAAGAAAACCTGTACACTTAATTTCCAGTCCTCAGCATCTTCAAGAAAAACTGCACAAGGTAAATGAACCTCATGTCCTCCTTCTCCACTATTACTGAAGTAAAATCTAGAAAAAATATTCTTAATACATATTTATTGTTGCTTCTATTTCACAACTCAAGAACTTTAGTGCTTAAAAACTTGTCTGATTTTGTCCACTGTATGAATTAACAGGAAAAAAAATGACCTCTCCCTGCCAATACTAAGAAAAACATACTTTTTAATATGAAACAATACTTCACTGATTCAAAGCAGTGCATTTATTGCATAGTAATTTGTGCTTTTTGCATATTCATATTAAGCATTTAAATGTTGTCCATAAAGGTTATTCCAACAATCTTCATATACAAATATATACATAAATTTTAAAACCCTACTTCCACATGTGAAACTTAGAGCAACAAGGTTATTTATTGACTGTCTTGTAATGCTACTTGTATACTTTCCAAATACATAGTCATGAAAATAAATACCATTATTCCAAAACTTTCAGGGAAGAGTAATTCAGAGCTTCTTTTAAATGATCTTTCTTTCTCTACATGAGTAAAAACTAGTTTGGAAATCATTGAAAACAGTGAATTTTAAAACACCTTAGAGCACGCACTCATCACAATTTATCCTTACAGAGTGGAGAGATCAAAAGCAGATCATGACTCCCTCTGTACAAATCTCCCTCACAGCCCTCCAACAGCAATATAGCATGCTGACCACTATTGCTGTGAGCCAGATCATAAACTGAATATCTACCCTCTATATAAGGGATTCTAGTACATACAGGGTCAGGAAGAAATATGTACTGCATTTATCAACAGTCTCTTTTATTCTCATAAAATCCCAGCTAAAGTAAGCATAATGGCGAATTCAAAAAATGCTGGAACAAATTATTATACCCTTTATTTTTCTAAGTTCATGAGGCTTGATTTTGTTCTCGGACATCTATTGCCACGTATTCTTTCACATCACACAGTGCACATGTGTTCACTAGTAATGACAGTTATTTTAAAAGACAGGAATTCACATATGTCTACAGCTGAGCACTGGGTAGAAGCCACATACCCTGAGGACACTAATTTCCCTGACAATATAACTGTATAAGTAACCTCACTGGTGAAGGAGCAAGCTATTTTGAAAAAAAAAAAAAAAAAAAAAAAGAAAGAAAATACTGAGTTAATAAAAATAATCTAGAATTTTTTAATTAAATAAACTATTTCACTGCAGTCTTGTACTTTAAAAATATAGAACATCATTTTAATCAAACTAAAAGCAGAACTGTGAGCAGCTGAACTCACATGCCTTTTTGCACATATATTTTTGCTGCATAGTTAACTTGCTGGGATATCAGCTTGTCCCATGCCTTTCCCACCATAAAAATATCTTAATCTTTACCCTTGCCCTTATGTTCTTTATATTGCTGTCAACACAATACGCTCACCTCTCTCCCATACTCCTTCCTAGCTTCTATGGCTTGCTACAGAAGCAAGAGACACCCTTGTGCTAGCTAATTTGGATCTTGCTAATTGACCAGTTAATCTTTGTAAGTGAGTTAGACATTGTGTTTTCTCTCTGGACAGTCTCCTGGCTTTTCTGGGGGGGAATTTAGCATCTTGGAGATGTTCAACCATCTGCTAAGTTGTTTCAGATGGCTGCTAAGTTATAAGGACAGACTGATAAACAGATATCACAGTAATGTAAGCCTCATTTTTATAGGAAATTTGACTAAAACGTGGTCATGAGAAATTCCAGTTCAAGGGTAGGATATACTTTTAAAATGTCTCTTTTCTGCTCTACTTATTTTATGTTATTATTTCTGTTTAGAAAATGTTTTGCAATAAAAACTGTAAGAATGACAGTATCCAACTTGAAAAACTACAGTTTTTCCAGTCATATTTCTACAGTTGCAATTTAATTGTTTTCTGCTTCTGCCACATTTTAAAGCATGACCTTATGCTTTAGTCAGTGAGGTCACACTGTGAAGACAGAAACTATCAATAGAAGTGGCAATGTTATACATCAGGAAAAAAACCCAGCAATTTTTAATTTTCCATGATTCAGAAGTAGAGAGTCAGAAGTGTTACTAAATCCATAGAGGTGATTTTCTGCATTCCTCTGAAGTTTCAGTGAAATTCCAAGTTTCCTTTAGGGGAATGGGAATCTAACAGAATTGAAGTACTTGTAAAACTGGACTAGAACTGTAGCTGGATCAGCTCCTTTCAGTTCAGTTTAAAACTGTTCTACAGCTCCATCTAGTGAAAAAGTTGCCCTCTCATTTGCCTCGCTTAAAAAAAAATGTATTATACTTTTATTATACATATGGACCTGCATTACCTTAAACTTTTGTACACGTTACTAATAACCCTAAATCAAAATATGCACCTGCAGAATACTTCTCCTTTCTTCATCAGATAGCTGTTTCATGGCTTGTTTCTTGAGATGCTCCAAGATACGGGCCTCATATTCTTTCTGAGCTCTCTTCATTTCTTCATTTCTCTGTGTTATATATTTTGGTGTAACACCATAATCCTATAAGGGTAAGGAAGAAGTATCTTACATGTGCTTTTAAGAGGGAAACAAAGACATACGTGTCATCCTTAGTATATTACATTTGCAAAGAAAGCTTGAAATGGAATTTTGTGCCACCAAGCAAGAAAGTCTTAAATCATTGCGTTCTTAGAAGTACCACATGTAATTGTCTTTGTAGCCTGAGAAAAACATATAAACATTTCCCTTCAAATTATTTTTGCAACCTTGGAAGACAACAGAACCCAGAAACCAAAATCTCTCTTTATAAGACTTGATGGTTGAGCGAGGAGTTTGAAACATGTTAGTGACAGCAAACTATTTTACGTTTTTATATGATGCCATTCTATGATCTGAAACACTTTCCTTAGATGCTTGTTTATAAAGATCTTCCTGTATCCTGAATTTTGCTGAAGATTGCATGTCACAGAAGAGAGTGAATAGTGTTAACACATAACAGGAAAACTGGGCTAGTTAGGAATGATAAACTATTGGATGTGGCAGAATTGTGTTTCTGGGAGGAAAAGAAATTGTCCCAGATGTACTTGGGGAACACATCTATTTTGCCTTATCCTTTGTAAAATGCAGCCTAGCTAGTTTTGCCAGAAAGTACAAGAGAGTACAAGTAGTACACCTTCCTTCTACCAAATGCTAAATGATTCGCAAATCCTTTAGTGTTGGGTAACACTATGACTAGCACTATTTAAATATGTGTTTAGCCACACAAAGGTACTGCAAAGGCTGCAGGTTCACTTTTTTTGATCTCTGTCATGTTGTATGTCACATCTCTTTTTTCTGAATGGTTTGTCATGAGTTACCTGTTTAGAGAAGCCAGACTCCTGATACACCTTGTTCTCCTGAGTAGTGGAATGGACTGGTTTAGTGCTTGGAGGAGGTTATCCTTAAAGGCATGACAGCTCTCAAGCTCTTTTGCTTTTCAGAGCTGTCTCCCAGAGGGTCCTGTGTACTAGTTCCCCGAGTAAGCTGATGTTTGCTCTCCGGAAGCACAGGGTCTGTACACTACCACCTGCCTCCCCAAGGAGGAGGCAGTACTGAACTACTTCATGGCCTGTTCAACCACGACTACTATTGATAATCACAGACTTGAGCAGTTATTTCTCATTTGCAAATAGGAGAACCAGAAGAACGTGACCACTGCTTGGCTCATCTACCATTTGTGTTTAGAAGCTGTTGCTGACATGATCCAGGAACCTTTCTGGATTGCTTTCAATCCATTGTGTTGTCCTTTCAGCAGATATCAAGGAAAGTCAAGTCTTCCCTAAGAAGCTGCGCTGTGATCTGAAGATTTCCTCAAGTTGTTTAAAGAGGTTTCATCCAGTCCTTCACCTGATTGGATGGTCCGTAACAAATACACTTTAGACACTTACTGGCCTTTCCTCTGACCCTGATCCACATGCTCAACCTGCTTGTTGCCAATTTCACAGAAGAGCTCTATATATTTATCTCTATCTATCTCTATCTATCTCTATCTATCTCTATCTATCTCTATCTATCTCTATCTATCTCTATCTATCTCTATCTATCTCT
>JANIJG010000708.1:0-13081 GCA_024611175.1 Megaceryle torquata | reverse complement strand
GTGATACATGGCTGCCCCTTAAGGAGAGGCCGGGGAGGGGGGGGTCAAATCCCTTGAAATAGATCCGGGGGTAGGGGCAGAGTCGCCCATTCCTGCCCGACTTTAAAATCGCTCATGCGCCCACTTCCGCCCCTCAGCGACTCTCTTTCCCGGTGTGCCCCGGGCACCGACGTGACAGGGTGGCAGCTGAGGGTCCTGCTTGCAAAGGGCGGAAGGCGCCTTCCCTGTTTCGTGTCGCTGCTGGGGACGCCGTGACTTGGCTACTGGCGTTCCCGGAAGCCCCGCCTAGTCCCACACTCGGCGCTGGACACCCCCCGCACCGCCTCCGACCCCGCGCAGCTGCCCTGCTAGCAATGGGATCGTGTTGGTTTCACCATCCTAAGGATATTAAAAGGTTTCGAAATTCTCAAACGCTACTGCGATTAGCCTGTCGGGGAAGGGGAAGGTGTGGGTGGATGTCTCATCCCAAGGTTGGGTTTGAGAAAAGGTTAAAAGTGTAATTCACAATCTTTTCCAGGAGATGGTAGCAGAGGTACGGAGATGTCTCCTCTCTGGATTGGCTCCCCAAGGAGAAAAAGGTATAAGGAGTAATTCCAGGACTGAATGCTGTTGGTGGCCCTCTGTCACGGTTTAGGGTCAGGGTGGCCCCTTAGACCTAACAGACGCTCTGTGTTAACCCCCCTCCCTCCCCAGAGGGGAAGAGAAAAGGAATAAGGGAGAAAGACTTGTGATTAGAAAAGGAAACTAGAACAGCTTTAATGAGAATAATAATAATAAAATAGAGTATGTACAAATCTATACAAAACCAGTATCAAACCCAACCCCCTGATGGTAATTACATCACTGTCACCGCTGATGTTGTAGAGCAGGGACTGGGGGTTCCAGCCTGGGCCCTGCAGCAGCTGGGAGCTGTGTTCAGGAGCTGGATTCTGCTACGGGATTCAGGAACATGGGATCAAAGGCAGAATGGACAGAGTCCTCCTTGGATAAGCAGGAGGAAGCAGTCCAAAAGGGAAGAAGAGCCCAGGAATAAGAAGCCCCTATAGACCCTTTGGATCCCTCTGCTTTATACCCAGTATGACGTATATGGGCTGGAATACCTCATTGGTCAGTTTGAGGTCACCTGTCCTGGCCACTCCTCCCTGCAGGTGCAGCCTTTCACCTTCTGCACCCCCCAATGTGGTGCACAAGATCCAGCAGTGGCCTTGGTCTGCACAGCAACCCTTGGTAGTAACTCTAAACACGGGGTGTTATCACTGCCAGCAGCAGACACTGCCTGTGAAAACAGGCTGCTAACTTCAGAATGTTCTGTTAATTAGAAGTACTGAACTGAAAAGTAAAATTCACTGAACAGAATTAGTTCTGTTTTCACTCAAACCAGGACACCTTTGCCTTCCCTTTACAGCCCCTTCACAGCCCCACCAGCTCTTGGGGTCTGCAGGTTCTTTGCCACCTAACAGTCCCGCCGGAGCCTGTATCTTAAAAATAACCCCCAAAACACCAGAGATTAATTCTGTATTATGCATTTTAAAATTTTTATAACTATAGCTTATGAAAGGATAGTGTCCAGGATTGTCTGCGAGTTCATGATATAAGGTGAAAACATTAAAGCCCTTTTGGGATCTGTTACCTCATTATACTGCAAAGTAACTGTTTCTGACAGGTGTCAGGATTGGCAGTCAACCTGAGCTCATAGAATCATATTATCATAGAATATTAGTGGTTGGAAGGGACCTCTGGAGATCGAGTCCACCCCCCCTGCCAGAGCAGGACCATAGAATCTAGGGCAGGTTACACAGGAATGCAGCCAGACAGGTCTTGAAAGTCTCCAGAGAAGGAGACTCCACAACCTCTCTGGAGAACCTGTTCCAGTGCTCTATAAGCCTTACAGTAAAGCAGTTCTTCCTCATGTTGAGATGGAACTTCCTGTGCTCTTGCTTGCATCCATTGCCCCTTGTCCTATCTCAGAGCACAAGGGAAAAGAGGTTGCCCCTTTCTTCTTGACACCCAGCCCTCATATATTTATACACATTAAATAGATCTCAGTCTTCTCCAGACCCAGGTATCTCAACCTTTCCTCATAAGGCAGGTGCTCCAGTCCCTTAATAATCCTTGTAGCCCTCCATTGGACTCTCTCAAGTAGATCTTTGTCCCTCTTGAAATGGGGAGCCCAGAACTGAATGCAATACTCCAGGTGAGGTCTCACTAGGGCAGAGTAGAAGGGGAGGAGGACCTCCCTCGATCTGCTGGACACACTCTTCTTAATGCACCTCAGAATACCATTGGCTTTCTTGGCCATAAGGGCACATTGCTGTCCCATGTATAACTTGTTGTCCACCAGGACTCCAAGGTCCTTCCTCCACAGAGCTGCTCTCCATCGGATTGCCTCCCAACCTGCATTGGTTCATTTTATTACTCCTTCCCATCTGCAGGACTCTGCACTTATTCCTGTTGAACCTCATTAGGTTCCTCCTTGCCCACATCTCCAGTCTGTCTAAATCATGCTGAATGGCTGCACAGCCTTCAGGTGTATCAGTCAAACCTCCCAGTTTCGTATCATCAGCAAACTTGCTGAGAAGACACTCTGTCCCTTCATCAAGGTTGTTGATGAAGATGGTGAACAGGACTCGACCCAGCACTGATCCTTGGGGGAGTCCACTAGTTACAGCTCTCCAGATGGACTCGGCACCACTGATTACCACTCTTTGGCCTCTACTGTGTAGCCAGTTCTTAATCCATCTCACTGTCTGTTCTCACCGTCCACACTTCCTGAGCTTGCTCATGAGGATGTTATGGGAAACTGTGTCAAACGCCTTGCTAAGGTCAAGGTAGACTACATCCACTGTTCTCCCTGCATCTACCCAAAATCTTTACAGGCTGAATTCATCTGGACATCTGAGATTTCATTTTCACTAGCTGTCCAACCAGGTTGGCTACTCTCCTTGCCAAGGTATCAACGTGAACTGGGGATTGCCCTGTTGTTAGAGGTGAAAAACTCTTTTCAAAGCAGCAGCTGACCCATAGCTTTGTCACTCACATGATTATTCTGGAGCAGGATATTTTGGTGCGGGGTGTTTAATTTTTTTAGCTATTAACATATTTGATGCTTCCTATTGAATGAAAAAATAACAACCTTTTTAGACACCAAATAAGCTGGTGACTGGTACTATTCCAAAACAGCGGGCTCTTCCTACTTTAATACTAGAGTCTCTCAGTACAAAACCTGACTGTAGCACGCAATTCCTTCTCAGCAGTGCCAGCACTAAGATCTTCTAGTTTTTTTCTTTCTTAATTGCATGCTGTGGTAACCAGAGCTGTAAGCAACCTCCAAAATATGGAAGCTTGGTAATTTATAAACTAATGGGCTGTTTTGACTTGCAAATTCCTATGCTGAAATTGCTCTATAGGAAGCATTTATACACATTTTACAGTAATGAGATGATCAGAATGAGAGCCAAGGGAGAAATTTCAGGAGACAGAACTCTAAGTGCCCACCCCTTTTTAGGAAAATGACTTCTCTAATTGCTGAGAGAAGAAAGGGGTGAAAGTGGTGGCCCATCCATATATTTTCCCAGAGACAGCAACAGTAGCGCTGTACTTGAGATGGGCCCATTGCTCTCTGTGTTGCAGCTTGCCTCTTTGTATTGTCAACAGTGGAGGAAAATCTGTGTTGGAAAAATAATCTTTGGGCATGCTGTCATTGGGATGCTGATACACCTGGATGAAGGGTAGAGAAGAGGAAGAAACTACAGCACAGAGTATTGGCCACTTGGTAACGTGAGCTGGGCCACAGGCACCACATGATAATGGGACTCATACTCCTCTCAATAGCTCTGGTAAATTATTTTTCCCTATAGCATTTTTATATTATTACTGAGGCAAAGATCCGTGTATTTGAATATCCATTTTGTGGAGAATATGTTTAATTTTTTTTTTTTTTTTACAAATTGTTATGGGAATTAATCTCACAATACATTTTCTTACTCATACAATTACAGAAAACATTACTCTGATGCCTGAGAATAGACCAAATCTGGAAAGAAAAAAAAAAAAAAGAGTGTCAGAGTTTGAAGACTCAAGTACTTTTAAAGGCAACTGCTGTCAATGTTGGTTTTGTGTTGACAGAATCCTTTTAAAAGATTTTGTGGTGTGAAAAGCTCCTTTTAGTGGGTTTTCATAATGCACTAGGAGAGAACAAGAAAATGTTTTTCTCACCATGGCCAGCCATGGAGCTCACTTAGAACATTGAGTACCCAAACCAGGAGGCGATTTTCTGTGCGGCTCATGGGCAGAGCCTGTGGGATCAGTACTTGTGCCTGCCCCCACTCACTTTGGAGACACATTTACTTCTTCCAAGTGCTCCTCAAGATGACTCAGGCCCCTTAATGTGCCTGAAGGAGATACTTGGGGTGAGGGCTCACATCCACACAAATGTGATAGATTGATGTCCCCATGGCTTGAAGGAAGAAAGTGGTTTTATTCTAAGAAAAGGTCTATGGAGCAGGAGGAGGCATGGCTACCCCTGTGGCAACTGAAACGCAGCAGCCACAGGGTGGCACGACGGCTTTATGCTTCCTTGGCAAAGTGTCTGACATAAAGTGGCATCTGGCCACATAATCCCACTGCATGCTCATCTCCCTGACTCTGCAGAGTTCTTTATGGGGACTCTAAGGATTGCTGCACACAAAAGCCAGGGCTGCTACAGGCTGCAAGTCTTCTATACCAATACCTTGGTGACACTGTGGTGGACATAAAATTGGGGTTTTCTTTCACAGGTATATCCCTCCTTGGTGTGTTTGTGATATGGCTGTTGTATATAATGCATCTGCGACATTTAGCAAGTTATGGATGGCTGGGGGTGGACAGGACAAGATGGGGTGGACAGGACAGGGTGGATGGATGCATCTTGTACTGCTGTAGCTTTTGCCAAAGCAAAACCGAGTGATGCAGATGTGATAGAAGGAGAGAGAAACTGGGGCTGGGTTATTCAAGGGTGCACCACAGGGCTTCTTTGAAAAATATTTATATGAACTTTACTGCTCTCTGTGCAATACTGCTCTACTCACAGACAGGGTTTTCCATATAATATACTTTCAGGTGCTTTGTACAAATTACATTTAGGAGTTTCCATCAGAGGAACTCGGCTTCTGCTGGTCCCCTTGTCAGAATAATGTAAAGCTCTTGCCCTAGAAAGTTTTCCTTTTACCCCTCCCATAACATTTCACTTAGAAGACAATCTGAAGGTGTAAGTTAATGTGAAATAAACAGTTCCTGCACCTGGTATTGTGCAGGTTCAATTAACAGCCCAGTCCTGAGGAAGGCAAGCATTTAACACTTACATTTGTTGTATTTACATATTTAAAACTTGTTGCGTTTCTAAACAGGACTCCAGGCCCTGTAAGTATATTAGCAACATGTAACAACAGTTCACTGGGAATTGCATAAATGCAGCGCTCAACAAAAGTAAAGTAGTAGCTGCAAGTTAAAGCGACTGTAAGCGCTTTGCTCACAGATGTCCATGGAATTAAAGAGCCGTACCTGACTTCACTTTGCTTCTTCAACAAAAACATCTGAAAGGAGAACCCCACACCCCCCTCACCTTTTCTCCATTTCTTACCAGTTAAAAAAAAAAAAGAAAAAAAAATTAGTTTAATATCTTTGTGACCTTTCAGTTTTATATCACCTAACTGGAGCAGAGAAGCTATTTTCTTCTCCAAGATGAGCTTGCCTTTCATTGTAGGCTCATTTAGGCTTAGGACTGATGTAGCACAGCACAGAATACCACAAGGATTTGATGTTTTGCAGCGCTGCTCCCAGTTACCCATTCCTACATTTTATAACCATGAATCCTGCATTCTGGGGTGGTTTGTCTCCCACCCTGTGGTATCTATAGAAATCAGGAGGAATGATCCTGAGAAAGTATTTACTGTAGATTTAACTACTGAAACCAAATGCAGACTTTGGAAACATGATGAATGATCAGATATTACACTTCTTTTCACAGCCTAATAGCAAGTTTATGCTTTTAGTCTGTGGATCAATCCTCGGGAACTTGTGTAGTCTTCCTAATGCACTCCAGTAACTGTGCTGACATTATCTGATGCCATGTTCCAGAGCAGCAGGGCACACCATTGTTCATGATGAAAAATATGAAGAAAACATGTGATTCAGCTCTCCCTACTGCCTCTTCTTCCCCCAGGAAAATCAAGGAAGGACACCAACTATACTGAGTGTAGTGACTAGCAGTATTGTTCACTAATCAACACTGGAAGACAGTGAAGGATTGCTTTTGAAGGGCAGCTTTTGCTCAGTTGCAAAGTCTCCTTTGATTACCTCGCTCTCTGAGGATGAGTAATGTAGTTTTAATTATTTTCAGTTTAGTTCAAGGTTATTAATCACCTTCAAACTAACAACAGCAAAGGGAATGACTGAATGACTCCAAACTGCTCACAGCCTGCAGACCACGGCTGGACAGGAACTGTGTCCCAGTGAAACCAGGACACAGTTATTTACTTTCAATAGAAAAGAGGTTTGAAGAAAAAAAAAAATATATCTTGACAATGTCTTTCTTTTGAATGTGATTAAAATATTGTGGTTTGGAGTTCATTGTTGTTGTTATGGGTTTATTGGTTTGTTTGTTTAGGTTTTGGGTTTGGTTGGTTGGATTGTTTTTTGTTTTGGTTTGGTTTGGTTTGTTTTTTTTCAAAAAAGGTAAGTGAAACATATCAAGTTATCTCCTTGTGGAATTCTTATTGGAAAGCAAAAATCAAAACAAATCCAAAAGGCAAACTGCCTGTAATTGTTAGCATTAGATAATAAGGTGATGTTATTTCTAGGATTCATTGCTCCTAGTTCTTGTCTATTGCATTTCAGAACAAATTCTTGTCTCAGATTTCAAATCAGAGAAGCTAACTAAAGTTCATTATCCAATGGTAAAATATTCATTTTGGATAGTTAAAACCAATATATATGTTTTAGAACAATCTCAAGTGTTACTGAGACTTAGAAGAGAACTTGTTTTGTTGTAGTGTAAAATATGTCAGAGAATGACCCCAAATTATATGCAATTAACTGGGTTTTTTTTCTGAAAACACATGCACAAAGTCAATAATATACTTGCACTTGGTAGCAAGAAAGCCTCGGGAAAGGTAATTTCACTACAGTGAAAAATATTAAAGTTTCATGATTTTAAGCAAATCTACAGATTATCATACTTCATTACTTTTTGCTATTGTTGACAATTCCAGTTACTTCTAGAGAAGCAACACAAGGAGTTAAAGGAGAAGGTTCAGTCTTGCAATGTCCTAGCAACTTCTGGTTGTGTTGAGCTCTGTAAACTCCTATGAAATTCAAAAATGGCCAAAGGCAGTGGTATTTACATAAGGAGCTCGATAGACGCATACCCGGAGTTATGAAATCCCATAGGAGTTTCTGCAGACAATCTTCATTCCTAATGAGAAAGGTCAATAAATCTAGTGCAGTTCTGTCTGAAATCGGTGAGTCTTTCCTGTGGCATTACAAGGGTCAGAGACTGATTTTTGGTATTACAAGAGGCCATTACAAACATCTAGTCTGACCTTTGCATAGAGCAGGGCAAAGGATGGTTCAATAAGCATGGGATCTTTTAAAAGACAGCAAGCCTGACTTCAAAGATTTTCAAGTAATGGAGATTGTCATCCAATCCTGTTTAAGTGATTCATTGCCTCAGCTGTTAGAGAAATACATTTTATTAGAGGATAGAGATGGATTGGGCCATAAGGCCACATAGAAGAAATTCTCTTTGCTATCTTTAAATATGAAAACTAAGAATCACCCATTTCCCTTTAGGCTAAGTAGATCCAAGTACTTTATTGAAATTAAATGAATAAAAAAAAAATAATTTTAAAAACAGTGATGCTGCCTTATAATTACAGGCTTTGACCCTTAAACATCCCCCAGTGGGTCATGTCTGCAGTTAGATATTCATTTCACATTGTTTGATTGTGGCATGTTTCAGAGCCCAAGAAGCCAAGAAACTGGCAGTTAAAGGCATTTGGGTGCTAAAATAGCCCTTGGACTCACACAGACAGAGAAGCGGCTGTCAGTGCGGGCTGCTGACAGAGAAATCCAACCCGCTGCCTTGGCTAGGGACAGCCGCCGTGTGAACATGCTGGTGCTTTCTGCAAGCCCAGTTACAACAGCAGCCAAAAAGAATGTGCTGGCTCCTGGTACTGGTGTCTGACATGTGGCCCTAGTGTCTGCTGTCCAGTCAGCTCCCAGCACAGAGGCCAGGAAACCCAGCTCCCTGGTGCCATCCCCACACTCTTTGTCTTTCTGGAACTGTGCCTCTGGCCAAGCATGGCCCTTCTGAGCAGTGAAGGGATGCAGGAGCTTTCCCTGGTCGCTCGCTATACACAAAAAGGGGAGTTAAGCTGCACAAAAGGCTCCCATGATCAGAGCAGTTTTGGCTGTGGACTGCAGCCCCATGAGGCAGATGCTGCACTGCGGAGCATACAAGTCACAGAGGACAAGCTTCTGGGCCCAACCAAATGTCTTTTATCTTTGCCTTAATGAGATGGACTTTGTTATTCTCTCATCACAATATGCAGTTCTGATTGATACTTAGTGGGCTCTGCATGACCTACCTCTGTTGTCTTTAGCGTGGTTAATTGAAATTATTGAGCGGTGCCTGGCTCTGGCAGGCTGGGACTCACTCCTGGGGGATGGTCCTCACTTGACTTCCCTGGCCTGTTTCTGCACAGCCTTGCTCCCCTCAGACCAAATTAAGCACGCTGTCAGGAGCCAGGGACCCTTCAACAGTTTTCCAGCACCAGCAACACCAAGTTAGTGTTTGGTAATAGGCTGCACACTGTTTTGTAAAAAGAAAATATGGATGATTCTATTTATTGCCTCTCACTTCTGACATGATAAGAAATGTTCTAATTCATTATTAATTTGTTCCAACTATTTCTGGTAAATCTAAACTATGAATAACTGTATCTACACCATTAGCAATACCTCAAAACTACAGGTGGCTTTTAGCTTCTGGACACATGACAGTCCCACCGTTTCTAAAGAAGTACCTCAAGTTCTGTCACATTTGGGTATAAAACCAGTACTTGCCGTACACACTGGGTTACAGCTGCATTGAAAGCAACCTGGAACACAAAGATATTGTGGCCATTATTTGTCCAGTATGAATTATGATAGCTTGGCAGCATTATGTGAAACTTTGTATATACAATCAACTTAAGGATTTATCCTCCTTGGAACACCAGACCAAATGGAAATGAGATTGGGAATAGACCTCAACCTGCTGCCAGTGCTAAAGGCTTTTATTCTACCCTGTGCACTAGCAAGATCTTTAGTGGCATTTTGCAGGTTGATGGCTTTAGTGAAGAGTAGTCCTTCAGAATATTAAATCTCCAAAAGGCGATTTTTTTGTTGTTGTTGTTTGCCTTTCATAATTTATTTCTCTATTTCTCATATATAAATGATTGATCAAAGAACCATTGTCAGAAAGCATCAAGGACTTTTTTTTTCTTCTCTTGCAGAATATGAGTTTACTCAGGTGTAATACAAGAGATCATAAACGTATCTATTGGTCATCCAAGGAAATTGTCACATGCATAGTGTACCTCTTTGTGGAACCGAGTCCACTCTTTGGTCTTTCATTCATCTGGAAAGTGCTTTTCTTGCCTTTGTCTCTGGATGGGAATGATTCTTCCTTTGCCTCTGTTGTTGCAATCATCTAGCTTCATTTACTGGAAAGGGGGAGGAGGATGCCAACCATATAAGGCTGAACACTGAACTACTCTGCGGACAATCCTGCAAGACGCTGGCAACCCAGTGGCATTGTCTCTCACCATGAGCTCTAAGCAGGGGTAAGAACGGGATGACTGCACTCCTGGTTCTCCCATACTGCTGCCCAGGGAAATACTGTCCTACCTCCTCATTTCAGAAAATAAAACGAAAAAAAAAAAAATCCATCCTCTTTCCTTAGTGTGCATATGCTTAAGAATGTTTTGTGGGTTTTTTAACTGTTTTCTTGAAATATAATTAAGGTGATAAAAGTCAGCAAGTAATTACCTGGAAGATCCTCACAAAGACTTTGCTAATGGTGGTGGTCACCTGTGAAGAGGCTGGCAAGGGTCCAGGCCACCAGGCAAGGCTTGATTCTCATGTCTTGAGAGACTTGTAGTCCCAGTGCTGTCCCTGGTTGTTGCCCTCTATTTTTTCCACAGTTTGTACCTCCTGCCCATGATGTCCCTGGGTGAGCAAGCTGTCTGGATTACAGCTTTGCTCCTTCGGTCTGTGACAGATGTGAGAAAGTACACAGATACGTATGCTTTCCACAGTGTGCCTAAACATTCTGCTGCTTTTACTTAAAGAAAGCATAAGAGGGGATGGTTTAATAAAAGAAAACCAAGTGTGAATGAAACACTTCAGCTCACTGTCCCTGAGTTGACTACGACCTAGCCTTGATGAGGGAAGTGGGGCTTTACACTCTGCTGCATATGCCATGTCTCAGCTGGGAGTGCCAAGATGTCTACCAAACCCTGGCTTCCCCTGCTTGAGCTTTAATAACTTCAGTTCTTCTGCCAGGCAATCCCTAATTAGCCATTATCCGATGACCACAGCTACACATGAATGACTTCATGTAGAAGTTAATTTCCCCTCTGACAAGTCCATCCTTCCTAGGAACCGGGTCTCATGGAGAAGGAGGCTAGAAAGCCAAGAAAAGATGAAGGCTAGTGTTACATTCATAAAGTTGATGCAGACATGTACTCATTGACAGAGTGGTCTGCGATGGGTTCCCTAAGCCATCCCAGTAAGACAGGAGGCACGGGGAGAGAGAATAGCAAGATGGGTGACAAACCTATAGTGTGTGAGAGAGAGAGACAGCAGAGTTGGCAGGATATTTACTTTTGAGAAAGAATTTCTTTTCTATATTAGCAGAAAAACATGTGCTTTTTTCATGATAAAATTATGTATTTTAGGTCCATCAATCTTCCAGGTTCCTTTTAAAATATGCAGCTAAGGTAACACTGAAAAAATATGAATTCATTTGTCGGACAGCCGACAAATGTGCATGAGATCTCCTACAGCTTTATGGACCAATACAGTTCCTGAGTTTGATAGATTACTCGTGGTATTTTTTATAAAATATGCATAAATATGCAAAACAGTGGTTTTCTGAGGAGCTGAAAAGGTACTCATCATGGTACAAGATGAAATGTGTTCCTTTGAATTAAACCTATAACAGTAGGTTTTAGAGCAGTCAGTCCCAATCAGGCTTAATAAGGCTCAGAGGATGTAAGCTTCCCTAGAAATATCTATAGAATTATAATGCTCTAGTTAATAAAATGGATATTTAAAATAGCATAGTCGGGTAAATAAAAAGATCTAATTTAAGCTGGTGGGAGAAAAATTAAGGAAATTCTGCCAGTGAAAACCTACTTTTCTTCAGATGATGCCTTAGGAGTTTGCCTTGGAGGCAAGTATTATAAATCATAAATCCCTCTCAGCCTTGAGTTACCTAGAAATTTACTTCTACATGGAGGCCGGATTTAAACCTTCACTTATTCAGCCTAAATCACTATCATATCATATGCATATTCCCATTACACAGGCATACCCATGAAGTAATCTGAGGTGCTATGAGATTTTTATTGGCAATAATCATGTGTGAGTTACTGCACTTAAATAAGAGCTTAGAAGCTGTTTTGGTTTTGTTTGTTTGGGGTTTTTTGTTTGGTTGGTTTTGGTTTTGGTTTTGGTTTTTTATGGTCCTGATATCACTCCTTCTGTGTACGCGGTGTCTGTGCTGCCGACGCCCAGCATTTCAGGCATCCTGGTGCTTTCTGTAAGGAGAGGGGAAGGAGGAGAGGAAATAAGGAGATTTAAGTAAAAAGTAGCTAGAAGTAGCTTTTCTAGAGTGAAAAAAAGGGCACAGCTTTAAAATGTATTGCCCGTATTTCGTGTGTCTTTGGAAAGGGAGAATATTTTTTCCCCGTTTTTTTAGGCTGGGTGTAGTGTTGTAGCCTGCAAACCGAAGTTATCCACGTAATACCCGCGACGCTTGTTCCTAGAGAATCACGGTTTTACACCCGTTGTCGCAGACTCGTTTCCAAACAACGAACCCACCCCCCCCAAGCCCTGACAGCCCCCAGAGCCCGGCGCTGCCACAGGCTAGTCCTTCCCCTCCGGCCGCTTCCAACCGGGTCCGGTGGCCCAGAGGCGACCGCGGGGGGCTCTCTAGAGCCCGCTCCGCCCGCGGCCGCAGCTGCGCAGTTGCCCGCGCGGTGTCGCCCTCCGCTCACGGACCGGTCGCGGTCGCGTCCGCGGAGAGCGGGGAGCGGAAGGGAAGCCCCTCGGCGGGGTGGCCCCTTCCCCAGAGGCTCCGCCGTCCGCCCTGCACGGTCCCGTCTCCTGATGCGGGCCCCTCCCGCTCCTACCCGCTCGGCACGGGATGGCAGCGGGAACAGCCTGTCCTGTCCCCCTGCCCCGGCATTGCGTCGGGGGCCACTTCTGCGGGAATAATTAATTCACATAAAATTTCCTTTTATCTCCGGAAATTATTGGAACCTTAAATGACCATAATAGGAATGTAATTGTATGCTGTGTTTTTTGTTGTTGTTTTTGAGAAATCGATTTGGTCTCGAATAACATCTAAGCGTGTTACACCAAACCCATTCAAATAGGAAACAGGAGAACTATATTATTGCTGCTTCCTGGACTCTCCGCTTATGATCCCAGTAATTAAAATGTGCAGTAATGGCTTCTGCAGCCTGTATTTCTGTGGGTAATTCTCGGAAATGAAGGGCTGATTTTTGGCCACCGAGAGAGGAAAGCGCGAAGACGAGCGCAATTGCAGCGGCTGGGAGTGCTGCGGTGGTCCGCGCCCGGTGCATCACTTAGGGGAAAATAATCCCGGCGGCGGGGAAGTCCCTAGAGTAGGGATTTCCCTCCTAGTCCCTCCGGCAAATCAACTTTTTTTTTTTCTCTCTCTCTCTTTCTCTCTCTCTCTTTTTTTTTTTTTTTTTTTTTTTTTTTTTTTCTTTTGTCCCCCCCCCCCCCCCCCCCCTCCCCAGGCTGTGCG
>JANIJG010000707.1:39518-54978 GCA_024611175.1 Megaceryle torquata | reverse complement strand
GGGGGGGGAAGGGGGAGGGGGGAACGGGGAAGGGGGAAAGGAGGGGGGGGGAAGGGGGGGGGGGATTACTTGTAGCCTAGAAGAATGAAGGATACACTATAACTCAGTCTGAGGTTTTAAAGAAGGTTTCAGAAAAAGTGGTCTTCTCCCGGAAGTGACATTAGGTAGTAGCATCATTCAGGCTGTGAATATTGTGATTTTGGATATACAGAAATGCTGATCATTAAGTCAGGCAAAATGAGTGGCCACTCCATACTCTAAGTTCAAATAAATTCAGAAGTAGGATATGCCTTTCAGTAGCATTTTTTTAATATTTAAGAAAGAGTTTTGTTCCAAACAAACACTGACTAAGCTTTATTTGCTTGATTAAAATAATGCAATTATTAATTTCCCATTTATCTACTTTTATGTCCACTTTACCAGGAACAGAGAGGGAAAGGACCAAAAGACAAATCCCCCCTAGATAGTAATCCCTGAGATTTCGACACAAGGTTCACCTACCCTAGCTTTTAGGCACCAAGTCAACACCATTCACCTCTTTTTAAAGAGAAAGGCATTCTGAAGAAAATTCATTTAATCCTAATAAAGGCCTTTTAGGAGCTCCTATGTCTCTCCATTAGTCAGACAAGAGATCTTAGGTCAGATTTAGACCCCAATTCATCCAGCAGTGCCTTTGTGTTTGTAATGGACTCCAGGCAAGGACCATCCTCCCCTGAACTCGAATTTTTAACAAACCAGGAAAGGCAGGAGACTTTCCATCTCATCCGAGAGGGTACAGGACATGGAGTTTTGGTGTTGACTCATCACTACTTAATCTGGGGGAAGACAGGGAGGAAGGAAAGAGAGGTCAGCTAATTAACGTCTCCAAATAGTACCATCTACTTAGTTTGGGATAGGAGACCAAGAAATCAAAGGCTAGTAAATGCATCTTGTTGCAAACAGTATTTTTGACTGACTCTCCTTGACAGCAAAACATTCTCTGTCAATTTCAGACAAGGGAAATGTTGGCTTAGTGCAAAGAGCAAATGCAGAAATCTTTTAAAAAAAGACACACATATCTTGAATCTCTGCCTTCAGTGAGATGTTTCTCCTTTTTTTTTTTTTTTTTTTCTCATTTTCACTCTCCGTCTGTCTTCATTAGTCTGCTGGCACTCTGCTAGGATTAGTGAGCTAGTTTCCATGGTTTCTTATTTTCACTTTCTATCTTTCTTTGCTTAACTCATTAAATTGCTCATTACTTCACTGCACTTTACAGGAGACATATTTATTGTATTAGTTACACAATGGCCAGATTAGTAAGTGATAGGCAGTTTGCTATTTGAAAGAACATATTCTAATAGCAGAAAGGAAATTCAGGAGACACAGATATTATCTACTAGTTGTAGCATAACTGGGCTAGCTAGAAACTGTTAAATATCTGCCCTTTATCACTAGAAATATGCTACATTACAAAAAACAGGGCGCACGCACCTCAGTTCTTTGCAACACTCATGCTGCACTTGCACCCATGATGAGAAAAGGAAGCTGCAAGAACAGCTTCACAGACACACACTTTCTCCACCTTCTCTCCTTTACCTTCCTTGTCAAATTGCCATGATGAACCTAACCAGATCATGCTTTTTCCCCAAGGTTAGGAGGAAGTCTGCACACCATACCTGAACCTCCCTCCTGCTGCTGGGCAGGAGAGGGGACAGCAAGAAGGAACCAAGACATTGCAGAAGGTCCTGGCCAGAGGAAACCCTCCCATGTGAAAACTGAGCTCAAGATATACAGTTTGGGCTCCAATTCTCAGATTTTCACCACGTATGTGCCAATTGCTTTTTAAGGAAGATAATTTTGCACCTGATACTCTTATCTTGGTAAAATTCTCAAGTAAAATGATTCTTCAATTCAATGGGAGCACACTGCGTGCTACAGAGTGAAAATATTTTTCTTAATAAAACATCAGAGCCACACTTCTGTACTTAAAACAAGTATTCTCCTACTCTGCTTTAGGTATATGCTCAATCAGGTCTGTATTCAGAGCAGTTCTGGTACAGGTTTCTTGTCATTTTTATTTGATTGGTTTTCTGATTATGCCAGCCTTTATACCCACTTCTCTACCAATTCACCTCCACTGTCTGTTCCCCATGATTTACCTAAATAGTCCTCACCTCCTCATCCTCTCCATTACAGTAGAGTCCTTTTCCTCCTGTGGTCTAACCATCAAGGGTACAGAAGAGATCTCTCTACTTTGTACCTCTTGCTTTCTCTTTTGATCTTTTCCACAGTTAAGTATAACATAGTTGATTTAATTACACGGAAGTTTCTTAGATGCTGAATGTAATCATCCATGCTCTGGCTCTTTAGTTTGACAGGGCTCCAAGACAGAGTTTCTTTCAGCTGAATTAAGATCTTTCTCACAGTTAGTGAATAGTATATACAGGGGTTCACGCCATTCATTCATCTTCTCTGGTAGTTCATTTATCACTCGGAGTTAATCTACTGTGGAGAATTTTGATCAAAAGGGTGTCTGATTTTTTCTTTTTTCTTTTTTCGTGGTTTAAAGAAAATCTAGTATTTTTTTATATATTGACTTGGTTCCTTGGCTAAACTTTGTAGGCGTAAGGGCAAGGGATTTATGAAATGTAGCTTTCTTTTATATCTCATCTGTATGGAAATGAGATCTACATTTTCTTCAATAGACCTTATGAATGCTCTTATTTCTAGGATGTGAACAGGACCTGTTCCATTTTACCATCCTTTAATGTTAGCCTTCTGCTGCCTGCTTTACCACTTCATTTTGTATATTATGGCATAGGAAGTGCTGGTGTTTGTTATGTTTGTCAGTAGGGCTTTTCTACAGCAAACTTTATCTTGAATTCCTACTGATAACAGTCTTTGCTCTTCAAAGTATATCAAATCTGTCCAAGATTTCTGTTCTATCATTGTCCTTGATAGAGAATAAGATCATCTTTTGTCATCTAGCAGAATTTGTTTCTTGGTATTTTTATATCCTGTAAAGCCTTCAAAGAATGTTCCATATTTTAAGAGTGCTGTATTTTTCAGTATCTTGAAGTTCTTGTTCAATTTAATCAATTCTCTTAAAAAAAAAAAAAAAAATCCTTGATGCAATACAGTGGAACAAAAAGTATATCTCCCCAAATTTCAAAACAAGAAATATATGATGGTACAGCAGAATAGCTCATATAAGCGAAACAGACAAGAATAAGACATTATTAAGCTTGGGAAGCCCCAAGAGAGACTTACTTATTTCTCAGACCCATTTGCAAAATACATACACTGCAATTCTGTATATGTATGCTATTTTTTTAAAGATAAATGCTTCGGTAACCTTTGCTATATAAAGGTCTTCATGTTAAGCCCTAACCCAAGTGACTCACTATCCCTGAATCACAAGGCGTCTCTGAAAGTGAAGACAGAAGAACAGAGTGAGATGACAGAGGAAAGAGGGATGTGCTACACACAGCCAGGGCTGGTGACAGAGAATCAGCAGTCATCAGGCAAAGTCCTGCCCCAAGAAACCATGCTGGGAGTTTTGCAAGGTGGAATTACTTAATACAGTTTCTGTTATGGGGTTCATGTGGATCATCTGGGCTCATCTGTCATGGAGATTAGAGTTACTAGGTCACTTTTAGTACTTCTTAGCAAAACCAACAACTGCAAAGGTTAATTTCCTGTAGGCTTTTTAAACTGCACCTGAAAAATTCTTTTGCATTCTGTTGATTTTTCTTTCAATAACTTAGTAAAATGTATAGTTAAGCAAGAGTGTACTTTGCTCTTTTACAAAAAAACAGACAGCAATCAATCACTTCTCGCTCTTTGTGCATTAAAATGAAGGCTTTTTAAATGCAAAATTAATTTATCCAGAAAATCTGTAAAATAGAATACCTCAAATACTTTACAAATTGTTTCTTTTTAAAATGGCAATGGAACTTTGTATTTAATAAAAAATAAAAAAATAAAAAAAAGAAACCAAACAACTGTTTAAAAACCTACTCTTCCTTATTCTGCTTTTCATAAATATGTGGTACCTGATGATATCAAATTTCATTCTCTCTAGAGCATGACAACTGAGTTATCCCTGTGTTACTTCTGTCACATCATGGAGACTATGTTTCATCTCTGAGACTGCAGTGCCAGCAGTGGGCCTGGCCTAAATTGGAATCTGGCAGAAAATAGGTACTCCAAGAGGGAACAGTATTTGGGAGATCAACCAGAAATTTGCTTCCCATAATAAGGGGGAGAATATTATCAAATGTATTCTGCCTATAAATGAAAACATCTGAAATGTCAAAACTTCATCACATTCAATTCAAGAAATGTGGGCAAGCTTCCATGAATTACATGCTGTAAGCAAAAATAATAGCTCTAGGGATTTTCTGTTACTTGGGGCTCTTCTGTTACTACTTTTGAAAAGCAAACTTACCTCAGTCACCATCATTTTCATATTTTTATTAATTTTAAAACTAAACAAACAAAGAAATTAAACACATCATGACACATTTTACCACATTATCCAACACATGTACTTAGATTCTAACACTTCAAATACGCTATTTCCTTGACATCCACCACTACAGCATCCAAGAATTCCCTAAGCAACACAGTCCCCCTCTTCCTTCGTTTCTGCTCCCATTACTGCAGGACAACTGAAGCATCATAAAGAGTAGCCAGCTCAGGCCACAGGCCATCCCAAATACAGCTGGAAGCCAAACCTATGCTATGTGTTCAGACTGCAGTGAGAAGATCCTACATACCAGCAGTAACAAACCACTGAGGCAGGAAGGCTGTGCAACAGCTTGATATGCAGTGAACTAACCCACCAGAGACACATGCACCCCAGTAACAGATGCACTGAAAGTTATATGTATTCATACTGGAAATCTGCTGTCCTGCCTCAGTATCTTACTCGCAAGACTGCTTCTGCATTCAGTCCTATTTAGTGTGTCTTCTATTTCTTATTCAATCCTATTTCAGCAAAGTCTGAGCACTGCAATGTGCTGACCCTTCTGTCCCCATTTCATCAAAGCACTGACCTGTGAGGACACAAATGGTCCTGTGAGCCTTGAGGTCCAGCACTGGCTCAAATGCAGTACTGGATTGGAGCCAGTGTGTTTAGCATGTGACAGAATCAACTTCTTGGGACTTACAGACTATTATGCCTGAGACCATTTTATTCTGTGATTGCTCTTAAATATTTTTACAAAGATACCATGTTACTAAAGTTATCAGAATTGGCTTTTGCTCATTAATGAAAGCCTTCATTAGTACATCATGGATCTTTCCACCTTTAATACAAATCAGACATGAATGAATTCAAGCCTTTTACAGCTACATACATATGCATATACATATATATAAACTTGTATACATGTTTATATTGTACATGTACATGTGTTTACTGTGTGGAAAATTAAGTATAAAGCTAGGGAACCTGTGCCACCATTGTTATTAGTGTTTTAAAATCTCTATTGGAATTAGTATAAAGTGCAGAAATTCTATCCCTGTTCCTTCATTACCTGAGCCTG
Source organism: Megaceryle torquata (assembly GCA_024611175.1). Lineage (NCBI taxonomy): Eukaryota > Metazoa > Chordata > Aves > Coraciiformes > Cerylidae > Megaceryle > Megaceryle torquata. The sequence continues at coordinate 49,447 of JANIJG010000707.1, read as the reverse complement.
TTAGGTGAGAAAGCACACACAAAAAAGAAGGCCTAATAACTCACCATACTCCCTGAGCTCACTGTTATTACAAAATAACTGCACATCTTGCTGTATTTTTTTACTTAAGTAAAAGCATTGATACTTAACCTTTTTAACCTAAAGCACATTTTCTTTGTTGTGTTGCAATGTTCTAAATCGTGTGTAATTATCCCTGCTTACTTAGAAAGACTTAGTAAGGAATAAATAGGAATAATTAACATAACAACAGAAACATTAACCCATGTAAAAGCAAAAGCTCTGACTTGCAAGCACCTGTTTGTAGTTTGGATAAAATAAGCTTATTGCATTCTTTGTTTAGCAACTGAGCAGCAGAACGCAGGAGGTGCTGGCACTTTGCATGGCAATCTGCTCTGATATAGCAGAGATGTAAATCCTAGCATAAAATAAAATTGCACTCCAGAGCAAACAAACTTCTTCCAAGCATGGTAATCCAAATGCATCACACCCAAGTGAGGCACTGGGGGAACAGAAATATTATCAGTTTCAGTGACAATAGTTATCTGGTTTATTTAGCAGTCCCTCACTTCCTCAGTTCCCCACATCCAAGATACCCTACAACCTTCTACTGACTTCTTGTCCAGACTTCCAAGTGGCTTGAATCACACACCAGAAACAAGCAGCTCTGCCATGTCATGTCAGTTTGCGGTTCTGGCTTGAGCAATCCAAGATTTGAAATCTCCACTGGGCAAGTGTGCAGGACATGACAATGTGCACCCTTTAGTATGAAGCCTAGTTCTCACCATGGCTTATATGAGAAAGAAGAATGAAGTCTGATGCTCTGCAGACATGTTCAGCAGATGGTCCAATGAGGACAACTCATCCAGCGCACAGATCATGCCAATTTCCTCTCATTTTCAAGAGTAGGTGGTGAGTGGCCCACAAGCCAAATGCTTTGCTCTGCTATAGCCTTCTTCTGGCTACTGCTGCAGCTAAAAGTGCACAACCCATTCCTGTCTAATCATAGGTTGCTTCCAAGAGAAAGGATGACTAGGAAGACAACAGCATGAATGATTCTGATGGTAATTTAAGAAAGGATGGGAATTCCCCAGTAGAGCTGCATTTATCCTGCACATGAGACAAGCCAATGCAACCAGGAAGCACCAGGTCTTCTAATCCTTATCTGCACAGGCAAGTCAGTCCTCAAACGTGGTAAAGGATGAGTAACACCATGCAGACATGTATGACAAAAAGGCAATTTGATTTACTCAGTCAAAAAGAACGGGTATTCATTTCTAGTCTCAAAGTAGAAACAAAAGATATATGGAAAATCTACATGCAAAGAGATTTTTGCCCTCATACCTGAGACCTTTCAGAGCAAGTTTGCTAAAACTCCTGTAATTTTCCATGAAACAAGTATTTAACAGCAACAACAGAAAAATAGGATACTTCTCAGTCTGGAAGTTGCAGAGCCCACCAAGAACCGTTGTTCCCTCTGCTCTTCTCTGCTGCATACAGGGACAGGCCTCTGCCCTGCAAGTCTCCCTGCCCTTGTGCAGTCACACAAGTATTCATACACACACACCCTGTTCAAAATACCTCTCTCCCATTAAAGGCACTTTTTTGGTTTATGACTTCCCAGGAGCTACGTAAAACAGTTTGCACGTTTCTCAGTTTAAACTTGCAATAAGTGAAAGCTGAGAAAACATTGGCTCAGTATCAGCAATAATCCAGATAGGAATTAGCAGAGATTTTGAACTCAGATTAATTGGTTTAATCTATCAAATTAAAATATCAGACTACTAAGAAGATTTCAATCGGAAAAAAAAAAATACAGCATTATGGTATTTCTGATCTGTACCTCCTTTTCACTCTTATTTGATAAAAGTCATTCTCAGCTTGTTTCTTTTTTATTCAGTATAAATACAGATATTTAAACAGAATACTGTTATCAAACATTGTGAGGCTTCCACAATTATTTATTTCATTATGCAATAAAAAGTATTAACTCCTATTAAAATAAGGTTTAATATGTACATGTAGACATATGCACCCAAAACAAAAAGCTGAATGTCATGACATGACCAGCTAGCTTGACTAAACAATGGACCTTGCTCCAGCAAAACTTGATAAGAACTGGTCAAGAAAGTTGGGAAAATTAGATAGGAATCAGTCTTAATAAGATCTCTGTGTGATCCTTCACCCAGAAGCATTCTATTCTTCATGTTTCATTTCAGGAGTGAACAAAACCTGCTGAATATAATTCATAAAATTACTTTGATCAATGGTTCCCAGCTAGTGCTAAGACAAATAATGTGAGCCCACTACAGGTTCCATTAGAGAATTTAACAGTAACATCTCATTACAGCAATTTTAATTCTTCCTTTCTGCAGTTCAGACTCTGGTCAATTGGCAGCATCCAGAAGCACGCAAAAGATTCACAGAAATAAGTATCTCAGTGCCAGCAAGACTTAAGGAAACACCTTGAATTAGAGTAACATTGACAATTCATTCTGGTGTGCTTCATGTTCTGTTGGTTTAATGGAAAATTACTACGTATAAGTCACATTTAGATTAGTTATTTAAACTACAATGAAAAAAAGATAAATCAAATGTTTATAAGCTATGCAGTCTTCTTTCTTTTTGAGAAATATTTCTGTAGTTCTCTTGATATTCAATTCATCTATAGTTATAATCAAAACATACTTCATTTACAGTACCTGCTTGATATCTAATCTACTCAATAGAATAGCACATTATAGATGTGCAATTTCATATCTGTAAGATAAAACAAATGTTAGTCACCTAAAGACATCAAATATATTTAAAAAATATAAAATCATAATGATGTTATCTTGTTAGTCCTATATATTTGCAGACTTTTTCTAGACATTCCAGCCAGGAATAATAAGAGATCCTCAGAAGATGGGAGCAAGAAACCAGCAGGCTTTAGCCCAAACTGCAAACCAGACTAAACTCACATGGAATAGTTCAATAAAATTTTCACCACTCTAGACAATTAGTTCTAACACTTTCTTAAATCACCTTGAAGGCCTATGAAAGATGTTTTCACATTGTTTCATTTGCTTATAAAAAAATTTAATGTATTCTAATTAAACCTGAAGGTAAAATTCCATAATGCAGCAATTTCTTTGGATTCTCTCTTAGCTGTGTGCAAATGAAGCAATGTCAGAGAGGACAGAAATCTATGCAGAAGTTCCCTTACGTTTTCAAGGCCTGAGTTGCTATCCTTAAATCTGAAATTCAATGGCAAATGTGACATTAGTTCTCAAGAAAGGCACCAGATTTGGTCCAGAAAGCCAGTAAGACTCAGTCCTGCACCTGAGATAAAACAGAATGATGAACAGAAGGAAAAAAAAATCTGTTTTTATGATGCTGCAAGTTTGAAGATGTGAAACCAAAGGCCAACTCCCCTTTGAAGGACAGAGGCCAGCACAGACAGGTAAAGAGTGGGAAGGTGATGTGTGAATTGCAGGGAAAGAAAAAGCAAGCAAGGCACCTGTGCAAGCATCACAGGTACAGAACTGAGACCACATGTGGCAAGATGAGGGTCACAATCTCCCAAAGTGAGAAGCAATCACATGTCCCCATCTTTTTCCAGGCTGTAGCACAAAACACATCCTTTGCTTTTACAAGGCAGCGTCATAGAGGAAGGAGTAGCAACTTGCAGCAAGTACCATTTCAAGTATGTTGTATCCTGAAGCAGCAGCTCAGCAACATTATATCTGAGTCCTGAGGAGCTTTTTCTGCACTCATATTCAAGCCAGTGCCAGGTACCTTATGGACAGTGTATACAGACCTCTCTCCCAGTGTGGCGCACACAGCCCAGCAGAAAACCCTAAGTCCTTTCCCCTCCTTTGGCTTCTTCATCTTTCACAGCCCATGAAGTCAGGTCCCAAAGGGACAAAAGCACAGAGATGGTTCATATCCCTTCTCTGCCTTCAGAAAGAGAGAGTTTGTGCTGGGGACATTTGCAGTAAGTCAGATAGTGCTCAGTCCATCTGACCTAATGGTATCAATGTCTTTGCATTAATTAAATGGAAGCAGCATCATTTGTTAGGCTGGTGTGAACGTATGACACCAGCGTATCAGGTCCCCTTTAAAATACATATGAGTAGGCAGAGATAAAGAGAAAAGAGAAAGAGAAATCTTGAGAGTGAAAGAGAGAGGCACTATTAAACACTTTGTACTTATCTTGCTAAGGAAAAGCTTTGTTCCAGGGGGAAAAAAACTTTCTCTTTGAAGCTATCCAAACAGTAAACAGACCATTCTTTAAACACTGGCGTATCTACAGCAATGCGTACATCAGAGGACTGGCATGAAGAAAGCATTTTTCTCACAGATAAAACAGCAGAAATGGTCTCTTGCACTGGTGATAATTTGGATTTTCTATTTTACTTAGATTTTCAGGGTAAATCCAGAAAAAGTCTAATAAGCCCTTGAAGAAAAATATATATCAAGAAGTGTTGAAGTGTATTGATTCGTTGCTCTCACAACACGTTCTTCTCCTCCCAGGACTGGACTAGAAAAGTTTTCAAGGGCTTCTCATCATGTATGTAATGTCTGTTGTAAGGGACATCAGGGCTCTTGTGCATTAACATTGCCTAGACAGATGTTTTGGTATTACAGATCCAAAATGAGGATGGCTACTACAGTCCAGCTGATGCACATAAATGCTTGAGCTCTCAGCATGCAGTTACATGCTGAGTTGGCAAGTGGCAGAAGGGATAAGGAGAGATTTCATTCCCTGCCCTAAAAATCTTAATTAATTTTCAGAGTGAACTTCTTCTCCCCATGGGGAGCTCTCCTGTGCCACTTAATTGCCCTTCAGGCTTGATCATCCTAGGGATGTCGTAGGTGTGAATGTAAGCGAACTATTTTTTGCTGCCATAAACCAGATGCAGTCACAGCAGGAGAGGCATGTCCTTGGCCACTGGCAACTTGCTGATGTTTACAAGTTTTCTTTCTGTGGCCATTGTGTCAACACAGCCATTTCATTCTCAAGAATACTGTCTGAGCCACCACTGGTCCTCTCCAGATATCCAGCATCCAGACAGAGCGCCCTTGCAAGATCTGTGAAGAGGTGTTTTTACCCCTATATTTTCAAGAATGTGTTTTCATTTAGCTGCTTCTTGTTCCAATTTATAATAACGTTATATATCATTATATGTATCTAGGTTTACAACTGCTGTTTTCCAAGCAGAAGAGCATAGATGTCTAACCTGCAACCTCATTCAGAGCTATGGGGAACATGCCCACAAGGCAAGAGTTGAGTTCAATGACTGTTTTCACTTGTGGGGATTCAAGGTGCCAGCACTGCCTCTGATCTTCCACAGAAGAGAGGCAAAGGCAGATACAAGACTCAGGGGGGCAGAGGAAGATTCAGGCAAAGGGGAACATGACTGCAGTTCAGTACTGGAATCCCTCCTCAAAGATAAGAAGCTCAGACAAGCTCCTTCCCATGAAGAGGTGTAAAGAACTAGTTTTCCTTTCAGACCTTAGAAGTCCATTCAGCCTTCATTTGGGTGCAGATAGCAAGTTTTGTTGGTGATAATTCATAAACTGGGGAGTCATAAAAAAATCTAATACGTATTACAGAGCAATGCTATTCCAGACATGCAAGATTCTAAAGCACAGGAAGCTGACATATTAAATGATTTCTTCTAGTTTTGCAATTTAAATGGAGAGATCAGCATTACAGCCTTGGCAAGCAATGAAAGTGAAAATAGACACTGTAAAAAAACATCACTATTTCTGTTACTTGTGCAGCAGCCACCGGTTGATAAAAGGTGGCATGTGTCTCTCTCCTTCACAGGCTCACTTGTAAATAATCATCAATTTACACATTCTAGCACAATACCTCTGCCTACAAATTGCTTCTTCAAAGATTTCCTTTTCCCCTGGAAGCACTACTTCTAAGTGTGTTGAAATTACATCTTATTCTTTTCTTTGAAAGATCACTCACTGCACAGCCAAATAAAGAGAGATCATTTGCATAATTCTCCTTTTTAAATGACTTCAGGTTGATACAGGTTCTTTAGTGAATTGTTATTCAGCAGGACATGGTCAGATGCAGATAAAGTGCTATAGAAAATGGAAGTTAACATCCTCAAATCTGATCAAATAACATTTCAGTTTTAAACTGATACTGTAAATCAGAAGGAATTACAAAGCTCTAGCTTGATTCAGCTGTTGAAACAGACTTAATATCAAAGCAGCCTTTCATTCAACAAAAGATTCTGCTTTGAGCCATTCCCAGGCTTGTAGCAAGCACAAATTATCATTCTAGCAGGCTCTTGCAGCCAGATGGACTATTTGCCTGAGTAAGCCTGATCTCTGACTATATGCATAAAATAATTGCTTTTAATATATTATATACAATTACATGTATGTTATACATATAAACGTAATCCTAAGAGATGCTTCATAAGGCTAGCATCAATATTTTTCTAACGTCAGAAATCAAGATGCTCTCATTACCTTTTAAAAATCTACAGATTTGTTGTTTTCACTGTAGATACTGAAATAAAACTTCTAGGGAGTTTTCCTGAAGTTTTACAAAACTTATGCAAAGTCTTGATTCTGAGTATCAAGAAAGCTGAAAGCACTCACAAGCCCACGCTGCAGGGGCCATCTTTTGAAAAAGACTTTTGCTACTCATGCTTATATGGAACATAAAACCTAAATATCACAGTCTGAAAACAAGCATGGTCTTAATCTCATATCTTATCTCTTTCCAAAATTCTCAGGGAAGATACACCTGAATAACCTGTCAAGAGAAGTTGTGCAAGGACCATTTCTTGGTATTGCAAAACCAATTTTGAAGTAGGTGCAGTTTGGAGTAATCTTTCACTGTTAATAAAACAGCTGAGGCTACCAGAAAGGTCTTTCTTATCTATACTGTAGTAACACTTGGACCAGAAGAAAAAATTCCCAGCAGAAAAAATTCCCATCAGAAAAAATTCCTCAAACACATAACACATTAACACAGACAGAGATATATTTTTGTATTCTGAGTAAGGATAAAGGATCTGGTAGAACACTGCAATGTCATATATTTACAATGTAAAACATGCAGCCCGAGTGAAAATCTCACATTGGGATTTCTGCACTGAGATTTGAGGTTTGCAGATGTCTAGACCTCTTCTCTCTTAACCTCAATATTTTCTTGTCTCTGCTTGAAATGGAGCCAATGCACAGCAGGCAGTTACGTTCTGGTGTCATTAAACCTAGAGAATGAGCTGCTGTAGCAGCTAGCTGTAAATCAGGATGGTTTTGCTGCAGTAAAAGGAATACCTCTTTACAGTCAATATTAGTGGGTTTTGCTTCAGTTCTTGCGTGAAAAGCAGAAGGAGAAATATAGATGCTTGGCCATATAGCCTTGACTCGTTCCCACGGGACCAGGGATGCCAAGGCAACATTCCTTCAAACTTGGGATAAACTCATGGCTAGTGAATTCCCAGGATCAGGTAAGAGGAGTTTCATTACACTCAATAATGCACACAGAATCTCACTGAGAAGTCACAGTGACTCAAGGATGTTGCATAGCAGCATCCAGAGTAATAATTAACACTATGAAAACAAAACTTCAATTGCTAATTCCCTCTTAGGAGATTTAACAAATAACATTAGCCTTGAGCATAACTAAGTACATTTTAACACGGTTCTTTACAATAGGGGTTCAATTACCCATAGCTGATTTTTTTTCTCTGTAGTCATAAATTTAATACCATACTAATGAGTCAGTGAAGAGTAAACTGATGGGTAGTTTCATTCAGACTAGAGCTGTTAAGAACATTTTCAATTAAACATTCTTTCTTCTGAAAATGCATTTTTGTCAGAGTGAAAATGCTTTGCAGTTAAATATTGATTTCAAGGATATTATCAAGAAAAAGGTTTCGCAGGCCAGGATGGATTCTCCAAACACCTCAGAGATGAAACAAAACAAAACTTAGTTCTTTTCCGTATGGATCTGTTATTTTAACATAGCCCTGTTTTTACAAAAATACTTGAAGAGCATAAAACAGAAAAACATTCTCAGAACTTCTGTGAAAATGGAGTTCTTTGTTCTAATCAGTTCTAACACCAACCCCCTGCTCTAACTATCTGGGAAATAAATGCTGTCATTGTCAATGGATTTTAGCAGGTTATCCTGCCATTCCCACTAAACTGTTGGACAAGCGATTGTCAAGAAAAAAGCAGCAAATGCTAAGTGATGATCTGGTTGAATGTTTAAATTATATTAACTGCATCTAGTAAATGGGCTATGCTGTTTATAGACCAATGTTGATTTACTTTTGTGTCTTCATCAATAGTTTTGATCTTGTATTGATAACACAGTTGAAGTTATATTGCTCCTCTATTAGAATGAAATACTGTTATGTTTAATAGTTTGCTTGCTATTTGAAAAAGTTTCAGGCAATTCAAGGAAAAGTTAGCTTAAAAAACCCACACTAAATGGCTAGTAAGATGTGAAAATAATAGCAGCAAAGAAGTTAGGAGACAACACAAACCCTAAAAAGTATTGGGGAATTAAATATCAGTGTGCGTATTGAGATCAACATAAATATTTAGAAGATAATTACAGCTAAACTTTAAAAAATATATATAATTTTGATCCAAGGTGTCAGCTGCTAAGTTCTAAGTAAAAATCTCTGATTTCTGTCAAGAAAATACATTAATAAAGGGCCCAGATATCACTGTTAACCTCAATATTATTGTGTAGATGCTCAAAAGTTCTCAGAAGATTCTATCTCCAATAGACATTAAATATAGACTCAGGATTCTAGATCTGGGCAACCATAAGAGTTCTTTACTTACACAGGATCTTAACTTGATCTTGGAAAACTCAACATTAAACATTATCTCACTGACTCTGTTGTTGGCAAAAAACACTTTTGCATTTTTCAGTCCAGTTGAGCATGATATTCTATTCCTCTAGAAGTCAGACAAATAAGAATTCCAAAGGCAGCTATGCTGGGGTTCAGCAAGTCTAAATATCACATGATTTATTTAAATGCATAATCCCATGCAGAAGTCTCTGGTTCATTTTATAATGCTGTCCAGTTACTGAAAGTAGCCCTCTGCAGTTAAGAACCTGAACCAATACTAACTGAGCTCAGGTGTTTTCACTGATTCCTGTATGCTTTGGACCAAAAAACCCACATTGCTACAGAGCACCTCTCTCTCACATAAGTAATTCAAACTAAAGATTCTATATGCTTGAAAATCTGCATCTGGATCCCTGGCATGTGCAGTGTCAGCATCTGCCATCCCCAAGACCTCCAGCTACTTCAGAACACTGAGCAGAGAGAGCTCATTGGCATTTTTTTTATGGGGAAAGAAAGGTAAATCACTGACTAAATACCAAGCCTTCCTCCTATAAAATCTGACTGAAGCAACTGGACATAAGGAAGATTAGAATAAGACTGTGTTTTACCCCAGGATGAGATTCAGTGATGCAGATAAATTTCTTTCCCTATTTTAAAGCTTCATTTTATGCCAAGTTAAAGACAGATAATCACCTACAGTTTATGAACAATTTCTTTCCTCCTATTCTCTGGAATTAATATTAGATAACATAAACATTAATATGAACATTAATAAAAATTACTAAATCATAGCAAAACATCAAAGACAAACAGTTTCTGCATAAACCAGAGTCTCATTTCAAGATCATCATCGTTGTCCTCTTTTTCTCCGTCTGGTCACTGACTGTGTGCTGGGACTCAAGCAATTCCCAAGTGGCAATCAAGAAACATTTCTGAAACCTCCTCCTCTTAGTAGAATCTTAAAGTCTGTTCATTTAAAACAAGAACGCTTCATATGAGCCTGCAAACAAAACTCCCTTCCCTAACAATGAGGTAGAAAATATTAAAGATTAATAAAATAAATGTAAGGGGTTGGAGTGTGAGGGATTTCCCTGTAAG
>JANIJG010000707.1:24976-39476 GCA_024611175.1 Megaceryle torquata | reverse complement strand
GCAGTGCAGAGAAAGTGTTGTTTATAGCAAACAGCAAGATACAAAGAAAATTGGCCAGGTGAAAGCATATGATTGTGTTACAGTGAACCCAGGCTAAATGAATATCTGACACTAAATAAATCTCTTAATAAAATTACTGCATTGTAGTACCCTACACACTCTGCATATGTAATAAAACTCTTTAAAATGAATAGCTGATAAGGAAATGAACCTGTTCAGGGAATGAATAAACACACTTTCGCATATACACACAGAAATACCAAATGGTGAAACATACTCATAGTGATTATCAGACTGTTAAAATAATAACCCTGTGAAACAAATAAATCTGCCCCACAGCAAATTATGTCTCTGCTGTACTTATGGTGAAACCTTCTACAAACACCTGATAAAGGAATAAACCTGTTAAAGGAATAAATTGACTGTACAGTAAGGTTATCCGCAGATTTACACTGGACTGCAGTGATAAACCTTCTTTTTCATTAGTCCAATAGATCATAGGATATACAGTACTTACAAATGTTTCAGCATTAAATATAAGCTGGAGTGCTCTGCTGTATGTATGCATTTGAGGGCAGGGGGTCAATAAATAGACTGAATGTTGCTTCACAAAATATCTGTCAGTGTGCATTAGCAGAATACCTGATCAAGAGATCAGCTGGCTGTAAAACATCCCCTGCACACCCGAACTTCCAGGCCATGCACACTAATGGCAGCCCGGCATCCAGCAAGCCTAAAAATCACACAAGTTATTTAAATGTTTAATCCCATGCACACAAGATTTAATAAATAAATAAAGCAGTGAAACCACAATACATTTCTGCTGGTGGGTTTTAAGCTTTCTATATATGCCCTCCGCAAAAAAATGCCAAACCTAATGCCAAAGACCTGTGCCAGGCTCTGAAACATCAAATTGCAAGAGATGCAGATAACAAAAGCTACAGAAGAGCTACTGGCTCTCCCCATAGACATGGCTCACAACATGTCCTTCCTTGCATTGCTTCTACACAAAAGAGGGGATAAGAGGGGTCAGGATTGTGCCTCTGCCCATCTTTCAGGCGACCAGAGCTGCTTCTTAATGATGATGCTGACCTGCTCAAGCCATAGCCAGAAAGGAAAGAGTAATGCTGGAGAGTGAGTAGAGTCTCCTTTTTCTGGCTGCTTAAATCATCTAGGATATTATGGAGTCTACAGTGTTATAGAGTATTTCTCCTGGAGTGTTCCAGTGGGAGTACCCACTAGAGGACTGCAATCAGTTCACAAGGCAAGCAGATTTTGGGCAAGGGTAGGAAATACAATGGGACTAAATGACTTTTTGTGAATGGAGAGTTGATGGGAGAAGAGAAAACACTGTAAAAATCTCTAGCAAGATGCAGAAGAGAGCATATTCCACAGGAAAAAAAAAAAAAAAAAAAAAAAAAAAGGCAAAATCATCACTATTGGATGAGCAGATAAATCCAACATTAAATACAGGCTGACTTGAGGGTCAGAAAAAAGACATCTGGGACTCCACTCCCCACCAGCCAGCCAAAAGGAAGAAGGAACAATCCCATGTATCTTTCCAAATTTCTGATAGACCCTACTTTAAGCAGCAACATGTGGGACACAAATGCTCAGAGCAACAAGAACACCACAAGGCTTTGCACAAGAAGCACAGAGCATCCTCTGGCTCTAGTCCTACCACGTTCCTTTCCCATGCAGACAAATTCTTTTCCAACAAATTAGTTTCACAGGTATCAAACATATTTGTGTGAGCTGTGTAAATAGGTTTAATAAATTTTTTAAATCATGAAAATATTAAGACCTATTATGTTTAAATTACCAGGGACCCCAGGCAAACAAGCTTCCAGCCTCCTTGGTCAATCTGTCATCTCAGCCCAACCCCAGGGCTAAGGGAGGTGAAGAAAAGGAAAAAGAAAAAAGGAGAAAACTTCTATGTTCTTGCCAGTGTTCCAGAGAAGGGGAGGGATGAGCAAGTAATGTGGAGAACAACTAAGATGAAATGTGATGTTGAAATGAATAAGTAAGTTCATTATATTCTACAACATGATAAGACTTTCCAGGCCTGATTACAACATTAAGGGACGGTGCCGCAATATTATAAATTACAGGGTGAAGCACTCCTGTTTCTGTCTCTATATTTCTAAGGTGGGAGAAGTTAATTATTTTTATAGGTCTAGATATTGCAAGGATGAGGATATCGGAATATCTTGTCATCAAGTTTAAAGACAGCAGTGGAGAAGAGGCGGAGGGGAAGGGGGGAAACCACCCCATTTAAAGAAAATTATTATAAAAATACTAAAAATGATATATAGATTTTTTGACCTACATCTATCATTTTTACATGCCTAGGTACTTCATACCTTGTCTCCATAAACCATCACTCTGTTATTTTTCATGAAGCTGAGAGTAAATGGCCAAAGCTTAAGACTTGGAAGTAAAAATTTAAATAAATAAATATATAAATAAATTTAAAATGAGTGAAAAGGTTAATGAGAATTTGCACGATTTTATTATTATTAAGAAATACAGGAAGAAGAACAGCATTTCTAGCACTCTAAGTGGCCTGTGGTACAATCAGTAACCCTGAAGTATATTCAGTAATCTCTTTTTTTTTTTTTTTTTCCAATTGCCCACCGCAGCCTATATTACAAATACATAAATCATAATGTTTCAACAAAAGCAAAATTTAATTTTCTCCTTTCAGCTGTTATCTGGGCCGGGTGGTATATGGCAGGCTGCGGCCGAGTCATTTATTACACTTGCTGAATGGATAATGGCAGGGAGAGTCTATTATACCCAGCTTTGTTAGGGCTTTGAATGTGCTACTGAAACCTGTGGCAGTCTAAATCTCTTTACATCTGTAATAGATACACAGCACTCTATTATTTCATGCCAGAGTAAAATTAAATAGTTGTGTGTAGGGGGAGGGGAAGGACAGAGGGCTGGGGAGAGGAGAGGAGGGGCTCTAGGGATGGCACAGGGCATTTTGCTGAAAATGCATTTAAAGCAGTGGTGGCTTCTGGACTCCTGCTCGTCTCACAGATACATTTTTGTTTTACTTTTGAAGATTCCTGTCACAATGGGCAATTCCTCTAAGCTGAGCTCATGCAATGAGATGCATGGTCCCTTCCTCCTCCAGGGCGATACTTTGCAGAATTGCAGAATAACAACCACCCTCTCACGTTCCGCCTTGGTGCAGCCTGAAACATCTGCACTTGTGCCCATGTTCCTCCTTCCTTGGAGGGCATTCATTTTTTGCCCTTGGTGGCTGATACGTGGGAACCACCTGCATTACCAGCTTTAGGCATCCCATGAAGTGAAGGGGATGTGGAGGGAGCTTGCACCTGAAGCTGGTGGCCACAGAGCAGTGCTCCTGGACTCCGAGACGTAGAAGAGTCTCCTTCCCTACCTTATGTGCCACCACTGTCTCAGGCAAGCACCACCATCTCCTGATACTCACCATCCCACCAGCCAGACTGGCAAGGTCCAGCAGGCAACCTTCCATCTCTGTTACTAGCTCCCTCACTAATTACTTGTTCAATAGCCTGCTATCCCACCCAGCCCAGAAGGGCTGGCGCATGACTGACTGTGATAGAACCTGATGCCCTGGGATGATGCTCATCAGAAAAAAATACTGTGCTGCTACTTTTAAAAATGGGAAAACACAGATTTCTGGAGAAAAAAAAATATTGTGGAAAATAGAGTTTTGTCCTTGGAGGGTTTGTTACTGGTGATTTTTATGGTCAAATGCACCAACAGATGTGGTATAAGTACAAATCAAGGGCAACACTGTCTCATCTGGCCACAAATTTGTATTTGGTTTGGGTACAAACCCAGCCTGTAAAGCAACCCCCAGGCAGAGGTAAGGGCTGCACATCAGAGGTGCACACTGGCTTCCTACCAACATAGGTGAACAAAGCCAGGAGACCGAAGAGGCTCTTACCTCACTGGCTGCCCAGCTCAGGCAGAGGCAGTTATAAGTAAGAAGAGCTGTTTCTTCAGAGCAGAAAGGTGTTTGTTTGGTTATTAAACCTGCTGCATTCTTGGCAACTGAAACTTCTGTGACAGTGTCCATAATATTCAGGGTGTTTGTGGCAACATCATTTTTTACACCACTCTCATTTTGTTCCAGCACACTAGGAACACACTCTTTATACACACTTAGCAGAGACACAATTGCATCCTTTCCACTGTGCTTCTAACCAACCAACCACAGAAGGAAAGATAAGGGGGCCCACCTAAATTCCAGCAGCCTCCATGACACTAGCTGGTTGGGACTTTGGAAAATGTCATCCCTGGTTTGCATTTGAGGTAGCACTGGGATGCCCTGAGGGACCTCAGGTGTCCAAGAAGACTTTGCCCACATGGAGAAGGTGCATGTGACAGACAGTATTAATGCATGTGGCTGTGTTTCCCTCTGGTGGCTGGGATCAGTGGCTATGGAAATCTCTTGCAGAGCTTTCTCCAAGATGACCTTTACCTTACGTGGTAGAGATCCATGTCACAAATGTGATATCCATACACATGAAGTGATTTTCATTAGATGGACATATCTCCAAGACACAGCACCACAGCCCCAAAGGTGCTAACGCATGGGCCTCTTAACAAAAATCACACACAAAAAAAATCAACTTCTTAAGAACAAATTTCTGCTCAAGAGCCATTTTCTAAGAAAGGAGCAAATGAGAAGGGTGTCTTGAAGCAAACAATCCCGGTCAGGCCTCCACTGCCCTGCACAGCATCGTTGGGTTAACATAGCAATGCCCTTTGCAGTTGTGTGCACAAGAGACCCGATGACAAGTAAATCAGAGGTAGAATAACAAGTTTCAGTAAGTTAGCCTCAGACAATCTTATTATTTCCCCCAATAATAAAAAGAGTTTATCCTTTAGCTCCCCTTAACTCTATTATCAAGCAAGAATTCTCTTGCTGCCTTACTTGTAATAGCATTGTCCTCCTCTTAGATAACAAGAAGAGACTTTCCCCATCCTCCTACCTGCCAAATCTTCTACCGATCTCAAGCGAGAGGATTAAAACTGTTACTGGGTGAGGTTGCAGTTGCTCTGTGCCTGCTCGCTTTTTAAAAGCCGTCTTATCTATGCTCAAAGAAGTAAAGGCTCTTCCCTCGATGTGTCGCTTTGTTATCATGTACAGACTCTTTCACCATCACACTTCAAAGGCAGATTGATTCAATCTGCAGATAGCAATGCCCCACTCCCTGGAGGAGCTAAAAGCCCCACAACTCCAAACATTCCATCGGAGTGGTTTATCCTTCTATCATTATACAGGCTCACAAGGGGGAGGAGGTTATTTAGTGCTTTTCTTTTGGAAACAGAGCTGGGGAGGAGCTTGCATTTCCTCAGTTTTCAGAGAAAATCTGGTGACTGTTGGTGAATGAGTCCCACTGGTTTCCTTGATTTGAAGCATATGATCGTTTGGAGGATTAAAACCTGCTTAGTCACATTGCTTGCCATTGACAAGGCTTGCACCTAAAAACACATCAGCCCCCAGGAAGACACAGAGACTCACACTCTCCATTTCAGTTGAGTTTCATAGAATGCTCTGTATTGGAAATGTCCTTTAAAGGGCATCTAGTCCAACTCCCCTGAAGTGAGCAGGGACATCTTCAACTAGATGAGGTTACTTAGACCCCCATCCAACCTGGCCATGAATGAAAATGAGTTTGTGTAGAAGAGCTGGGCTTAATCCAACATCCCTGGCATTTTTTTGGACCAGCCCTACAGGCTGCACTGGTGAGAGAGGAAGTGAAAACAGGTACATTTGCTCCTTGGATTTTTCCTTTCCATAATTTCTGCACATCTCCAGCACTGATGACTATCTGTCCCCATGTTCCTATGACTAGCAAGTCAACATCTTGCACATTCAGCCTCAGTCTCTCATCATCTCATTCTCATCTCTATTATTCAGAAAAGAATTTCCCAGTATATTTCCCCTCCATGTTATATCCTTTTGCCTAGTCCCTTCTTATTCACTTTGCTGGTATAAATGCCCTGAATTTTCCTTTATAAAAGGGGTACCAGATCCCAGATAATTTCCATGAACATTTTTTTAACTTCTTATTGCATTTAAAAACTTTAAGTATAACCAGAACTCAGCAGTAAATACATCTATCATACATACGTCCATATTATACACAAGACTGAAACCAACTGATGCATCTGTTGACAGCAAAAGACTAAGAAGGAATAGGCCACCTTGGTTAATTAGCTTTCCGCATCACTCGATAACTTTCCAGGGCAGGGTTCTGGTGTAATGAGAGGCCATCACTGAAACTGCTGTGGTAACCCAGACTAGCCGAGGACCCAGCATATCACAGAACAAAGATATTTGAGCAGGGCCTCAGGAAGTCAGCATGAACATGATGCAAACATGCTGAGAAGAGCTGGGGCACTTCAGGTGTCCTACAAGTTTGCAGGGATTTTATCTCACTATCTAGTATGTCATTCAGAAACATGACAGGCATATTTCTAATAGTGAGATTCCTCATAGGAATCTAAAGCCAGTGGTTCTCAAGTTCATTTGAATGTCAGTGGAAACTGTTAAAAACTCCGTCCTGAAACACTGAAGACATCCTATCGGTACCTCATGACATATGGTATTAAAAATTGGTTATATTGGGCACTATGGTAATAGTACCAGTCTCAAATGAGGTTCACTGCCCCTGTCCTCAGCACTGCACAGACATCTGGAAAAAAAAATAAAATGGTGGTGTTCTACTTCATAATCCAATCCAACAAGAAAGGAAACATATCACAGAAAACACACACATACACATCCATAATCACATAGAAAGTTGAATTGATGCGAAACAGATTAGCATCCAACCTAGAAACTAAACCTCATCTCCCAGTTTCTCAACAGGAAAGACACAAATCTGGAGCTCTGTCCCCTGTATTTCATTTCCCCCCGTGAGGACACAAAGCGGATTTTTTTTAACGTACATTTTAAAAGAAATATGAGCACACTGATAACAAAAAAACACGTTTTTTTCAAATGGCAAAGATTAAAAGAGAGACGCTAACTTCTAAAAGTAATGCTGCTGATGTTAACCATGGTTAAAGTAGTGATCTAGAGATTAGAGCTACTTGCCTCTTCTGTTTGCAAGGCTTATGTGGGTCCCCTAGGAGCTTCCATTTGAATAGGGGAGGGATTTCATCTCTAAACAGCAAGGCTAGTGTCAGATGTAGCTGACACACAAGGGGTAAAGGTTATAATTTCATGAGGCATGAATGTTTTTTTAATTTCAACCAATTAAATTAAACTCTCAGTCTGAGGCCCATAGTGCATGGTCCCTGAAATGACCATTTACCATACAGATCAGATACTCAAGAGGTTTCCTTTTCTGTGTTATTTCTTCAGCCCAATGACTAGATGAAAGGAAATCACTGAAGCATGAGTTCTATAACAATATAAAATAAAATCAGAGATGAACGGTTCCTAGGGATATTTTTTAAAGCTGCTACAGTGCTTAATTTCAAAGGTACATGCTCAAACCCCTGTTTTCTGTTAAGTCCTGTTAGACTATAAGAAAATAATTTATTATGTAGATTTGTAAATAGTTCTTTGTAAGGGAAATTAAGCAGTTTTTAGTACCTGGAGTTAAGTGAAGTGCTACCTTCCAGCTTGCATGAGGATTCCTCTCAGCCATAGCCAAAGAATCATGCTTACATTTTTGCAGCATAAATAAAATGGCTGAATAAGAAATTTGCAATATTTCTGAGATTTGAGGGAAGTTTGGGACCCAAATTCCCCCTCCTCCCCACCACGCCAAGGATTTCAAAAGTCACACAGAGTTTCAGGACTCCAACAGTAAAGCTTAAAGACACTGCTCCAATTGCTCTGTCAGCTGCAGACCCTGGTTTCATGAACACACATCTACAGGAGACATTTCCATTTTTGCAGCTTTCCCGTGAGGCTCTACCCACTTATTACTAACAGCAAATATTAATGCAAAGTTATTGACCCAAATCACAAGATATTTGTATTGCAGGTCTTCCATGCATTTCAACACCAAAACCCTTCTGACTCATGGGCAAGGCCAATTTCTTACCAGCAAAGAGCAAAAGGAAAAATAAAACATGTAATTCCTTGTATCAACATTTTCTTCTAGACAAGTTCACCACATTTTCTACAGTACTACCTCTAAAATACCATCATGGGGAGATTACAACTGAGAAAACCACTGTATGCCAAGTACCTTTGTCACCATGCAAAAAAGAGAGATACCTAATACTTGGACAGAGAAGAGTCTCAACAGCACCTTGTGGCTCACTAAACAAGAAACCAAAAAATATTCCTTTTCTTCATGCAAGGCTGTTGCATAGCTCTGAGTATGTCATTGTGACTTATCGTGAATCCCATTTTACAGGCAGAGAAGCTGATGTGATAACTTTCTTTTGAAATACAAAGTCATAAAAGAGATATTTGTATTAGCATTACTAATGTTAATGTTGAAGGAACACCACATATTGTTTCCCAGTAAAGAACCTGCTACAGTAAATGGATACCAGGCAGCAGTACTGATAGATGTTTCTCTAATCTTATGTACTCACTGCTATAGAAATCATTCAAAACATTGACCACTCAGAATACATCCAAATAGATTCTAAAGCTGGCATTTCATTTTTATGTCTCCTCATTTTCAAGAGAAAGATCATCTTTATTAGCCTATAAAGAAACTCTAAAACTCAGGAAGATCTGAGGTATGAAAACTACTGATGATAAGAAAGTTCTCAGACCTCTGAGAGAAATTCTTATGAATTACCCATTAATCACATTATTAGTTTTTCTTCAGCTTCTATCCTGACATAAGCCCTACAAGCAATTTGTGCAATCAGGTGCTATGAGCGGCATAAATATACAGTTAATCACAGATTCTGGTCTCTCCCAGAGCTGCATGAGAAAGATTTTAGTAATTGATTTAGCAATCCAGGATGAGTTTTGCTTGGGATAAGAGTAAATCCTTCCTATTGGGAACAAGGTAAAAATGGAAATACAGAAGGAAAAAAAAAAATTTAATTTACAGTCATAGAATCATAGAATGGCAGAGGTTGGAAGGCATGACTGAAGATCATCAAGCCAAACCCCCCTGACAGTGCAGGATCACCTAGGGCAGGTCACACAGGAACAGATCCAGGTGGGTTTGAAAGTCTCCAGAGAAGAGGACTCCACAACCCCTCCAGGCAGCCTGTTCCAGGCTCCGTAACCCTCACAGGAGACAAGTTTTTCCTCATGTTGAGGTAGAATTTCCCATGTTCCTGTTTGTGACCATTACCTCTTGTCCTATCACAGGGCACCACTAAAAAGAGACAGGAATCAACAATACGTAGTAAAAAACAAAACAACAACAACACACACCCCAAAAAAAAAAAAAAACCAACCAAAACCACCACCACCACCAAAACACCAAAACCAAAACAAGCAAGCAAGTTGTTTCAATAAAGTATATTTTAGGTCCATTTTAATAGTCAACAGCAGAATTTGGTAATGTACTAAGCAGCCCTTGTTGGGCCTTAAATATAAAAAGATAATCAAGGAGCAAACATATTTTTTCTCACCACAAAACAGCTGCATATCTTCAGTCCCACTTTATTTTCCCATTCTCAAAGTATTTGCATTACAGCAAAGAGGATTACAGAAGAAAAACTGGCAATAGCAGGTAATGGATTATAAAGACTTTCACCCCTGGGTCATCAATTAAAATCTGGCTCCAATTGGTAGTGACTAAACATCATTACCCCTGATAGTTGTTCAATTGTATATTTGAAATGGAGTTTCAGCTCTCCAAGCACTGCAAAAGCTCCTGCCAGGGCTCACGCAAGCTGGCCTATGCACTTGTGGTTTCAGAAAAGGCCCCAGAGAACTGACCCCATGTGGAGAACAGAGATCACACTGGGGTTCGGCGGTTTGGTTTTAAACCTCTTCCCCAGCTCCCCTCTCCAGGAACTCTAATTATCTTGCTACATACTCTTCTTCCCAGCCCTAATATAGGCAGTCCTCGGTCTTGGCCTCCTTCAGGAGGACTGGAGGGACTGGGCTAAATGCAGAGTACATAAATCAAATGCTGGTATGAGAAATTCTCTTTCTTGCTCCTCTGATGCATCTTGGACAGAACTGAAGATATTAAGACTGAAGTTATTTTAGCCTTCTCTATGGCTTCTCAGTTTTGCACAAGAGCTACCTTGGTATCTGTTACAGCCTAGAGTCACCTCAATATTGGGGTTCTCCCTGCAAAGTGCTCAAGATAGAGTTACTGCAATGCTGACTGCAGTTGGTCTCATAGTACTTGCAAGTGAAGACCTGGTCATATGAGCTGCTGGTTGATCCACATATGTACAGACACTAGTTTCCAGATGTGGGACAGAAGGCAGATGTGGTCTTGCAGAACACCTGGAGTATTTTCTGGTGCTGCATTTCAGGTGCTTGCAGTCACCACTTCAGCTCAGCCACTACATGATGGCTTCTCGAGTGTTTCAGGTCAAAGGCAGCTTCAACCACAACTCAGCCCAAAAGGATGGGATAATTTTTAAATCTTGTTTCATAAATCAGTGTGGAGAACAGCTGAAAATTTGGCTTATAACATGAATGCTCCCGTAGCTAAAATTCTCTGCGCAGGCAACAATTGTGCCCAGCCAGAGGGGAGGGGTAGGAGAGGGTCTAACTTACACCAATGTAGATTCCCTCTAGATTCCTCTCTTTAACTGGCCTGACCTTTTCTAAAAGGGTTACATCACATACAGACCTCAGCTATTACCCCCTGAACACTATTTTCTTTGCTCTGGAAACCTCACTGAAATAATCCCCTGACAAACCTTGTTTTGTAAGCCACCCACGAGCAGGACTGGGCCACTTACAAGTTTCTGCCAAGAGTGAACAGGGAAGTCATATCCCTCTAGCCTATGTTATTTCTTTTAATAGATTCACAACCTGGGAAGGAGCCAGAGATCCTAAACAAAGATAAGGTGTAAAGAGGTGGACAAGACATTAAAGAAATAAAATCCATATCAGGGCAATAATGGTCATAAAGCAATAAAGTGGATGTATAATAGTTCCTGGACTTTTAATTTGTGACTAATTTGTTGCACAATGAGGTTGCAATTTTCTAATTGTGATTGCCATTTTAATTTTACTCATGGCTGTGCAACTAACAATGTATAGTCTAGTAATTAAAATTAATTGTACCTTCACCTGCATATTTCTATTAGGCTGTTAAATTTAGTCAGTAGGCTCAATGATTTTGTTCTCTGAGAGATGCTGAATTCATTTTACCGAGCCCAATTATGTTACACTCTGTAATTCCTGTATGAAAAACAAGCATTTTACTTTGATATGAAGAGTTGCTACAATCCCATTTTTAAAACTACATATCCAACACCAGAATATTGGCTGATGGAAGATACATGTAAAGCATTTTTTTTCTTCTTTTTAAAAATAGCCTGCATGTGGGATACCTCTTATAAAACTAGGAATTACAGTCCCTAGGAATAAATCCAATGAAAACTAAACTAGATAGTCACCATTCAATCAATTTCATGAACAATTAACAGATGTCTCCCTAACCACACACACATGGTTCAGGTTTAATCCGCATTTTATGACGAGCTGTACCATGCACATTTGAAGCAACAGGAACACAGTGATTGTTTTAATGTGCAGGCAAAACTATGAAAACCCATGTTGTCACATGAGACATTTGCAGTCATGTCCCAAATGTATGGAATCCATACCACTTTGAAGCTTTGGTATGTTTTTTTTCTCCAGAAAAAGGTATTTTTAGATAGTAGCCATAGTTTCTGGAAAATGCAGGAATAATATCAAAATATGCTGTAGTGAGTTTTTTGGCAGTGGTGATATGCTTCAAAGTGACTCATATTCTTGTCCACATCACAGCAAGCAGGAATCCAATGCAAATCCAGCTAAACTCTGCAAGGTTGTATAGATTTACATTTGGGGGTCCAAGTGAGATATTTAACCCATCTTCCTTGAAGACTCAAAATGTCTCAAAATAAAACAAAAAAACTGAGCCAGACCTTCAAACTTCAGATTCCAACTTCAAGACCTTCCAAATGCTAAACACAAAAGGCTCCAAACACCAGTGCTGCTGATCACTGGCTAGTACCATTTATCACTCTGTAGTGCTGGACTGCAACCATCTAGACCACAGTCGTACTGCAACATACTCGGGCATACTTGCCATCAAAGAAGCTCCCTGGTAAAAGAGTTTGAAATCTAATTGTAGGAGGACATCTATTTCTCAAACTAAGGGGCAATGGACACAGACCACAACTAGTACAAAGTCTGTTTTTAACATTAGTGGCACACGTAGGTCTGTGCGGGTTAATTTAACCCTTTTATTATGGCTGGGCTATCCTGGCTCTCAAGCAACAGAAAACTACTTTGTGTAGACATGCTCTAAGATGTTCTAAATAAACCTCTGCTCACAATCATATCAAAGTCCAGACAGATTAAGGATGTTGAAGTCTGTTTCTATGTGGTGAGAACTTCAGGGTCAAGACTCTAAGAAGGTAGAACAGAGGGTAGGAGAAATGAATCCACTGTTGTCTTAATATTACCATCTGGAAGTCAAGATGGAGCCGTTATATTGCAACCAGAAAGTCTGCACCAGTCAGAAGAAAGGCTAAAATGAAAAAAACACCACTAAGCTGCAAAACATCCTTCCTTATATGGGGAGAATTCATGTAAGATGTAGATATCTGACTTCTCTAATAAAGAGCATCCCTATTTAAAGGCAAACAACCCTGATATTTTGTTTATTAGTTGAATAATAGTTGTAATTTGTCAAGTTACAGCAGAAAGCATGTTTGCTGAACATTATTGGTGAATCTTTTCTTGGTCAAGTTCTAATGGAGTAAAGTGAGAGAATGTCAGCTTTCAAACTGTTTTCTGCATCATTAATTAATAATAACACCAAACAAGTACAGTTACATGACTTAAGTGAATACCAAAAGTTGCCTTACCAAGAATGCTACCTGAACCACAACTAAAGCAGTGCTAATTTGTAAACAAACAAACAACAAACTTAGTTTTCTGTTGAATTCCCAAGTAGCTATCAGGATCAGGAGTCTATAATACCTGTAAAAATTAATGCAGGAAAACAATAGCATTAATATTAAGCAGATTTAAAGTTGGAAAATACTGAACTCAAAATCCAGAGTTAGTGAGCACTGCTCTTGCACTCCTTTCTTGGTAAATTTGGCAAGAAATAACACCTCTTTACCTTTTTTACCCTGTCCAGCCAGCACACATCTCCACTATTTCCCTACTTCACCCAGAAGCTGTACAATCCTCATGCTCTGGTATTACCCGCTATAATGAAAGTAGAAAGTCCATGGTCTTAGGGAAGATGATTTTGCAATAAATAGGGCTCTGCTGCTGGTGCATTGATTGCACCATTTCCTTTTCTGCTCCTGCTTTTAAAATGAAGCCAATGTCACTGTCTCATCACAGTGTGTAATGCAATAGTGAAGACGCTGAGAAGCCCAAGCAGTATGGAAATGAGGGTTCTGGAGAAGTCTACCAAAAATAAACCACATCCTCTGTGTTTTCACTCTCTTCATACAGTCAGATTACAGATTTGGGAAAGAACTGAACAAAGGCAGCTGCAGGTACCATGTGGTGAAACAGGGAAGATGGAATATGGAAAAATATTGGTTCTATATTTTGGGAGGGCTGCCTTAGGAAGGAAACAAGGTGCTACTTGGGCATAGGTGCCTCATCTGCCAGCCCAGCTCAGAGGCTCAGAGAACACACTGTCTGAGGTGTACAAAAAACCCCTTCATCTGAAGAAAACAAACAGGCAGAAAATATTTAATTTGACTATGTAAAGCTAAAGAAGACATCATCCTTGAGGAAGAGAAGAATTTAAATTGAGCCAGGTCAAGTATATTTTACCCTCAGCCCTATGATAAGGTGCATTGTATGGTTTTGGTTGGACATATAAAATCAGTGTTAAATCATATACAAGTCCCTCTCCTCTAGAGCATTGTTCCTTCATCCCTCTGACATGAAAACAGTTTACTCTGCATTGAATTGCAACTAATCCCTTTGAAATTTTTTTTACCATAATACCCTTTATTGCTATTTTCCCACGTAAACTATTGTTAAATAACAACAGGGCCTCTTCATAACACTCAAAATAATTGGCTACTTTGGATGATATCAAGACTGTTTAATGCGGTTGGGTGAGTGACTGTTATTCATGCAATTCACTACTAGCCCCTTGACCTGGATCATTGCTGGAGCAAGTTTTATGAGCTTAACTGCATTTCCCCCCTCCTCTTCCTGTGTAAATTAGTCTGTACAAATAGAATTTCAAAGGTATTGTGCATCATCTTCCTCACAGGCAGCATCTTCTTCACAGTTAGGAAAGTCTACTCAAAAACCAGACCAATCTCCAGCTGTATTTGCTGAACTGTATGAAGCTGAAAAATAAACCAGTCAATGCATACCAGCTATTGT
>JANIJG010000707.1:9742-24950 GCA_024611175.1 Megaceryle torquata | reverse complement strand
GGGATGATGTGTGCTTTTGTTGATTAAGACATTATACATAGCCAGACAAGGAAAAAAAAATCCATGAGAGATGATGGAGACAGAGACTAAGATCTTTTACAGTATCAGAAATTACAAAAGGGGGGTCTATATTTGTTATAAGAGGTGTTATTATCTTCAATCTAAAAGCAGCCTTGATAAAGTATTTTTTGACACTTTTACTGCTCCTTTAAATGAAATATTCCCTATATCTTCAAGAATCAGCTTGAGTGGAATTGACTCAGTAGCTCAGCTTTAGAAAGACAGGGGAAACATTTTCTAATTTAAAAGAAATTTGAGAAAATAGTTTCATTCCCCTCTCTATTATCTAGCCATTCTGGAGCTTAGGTTTCTGAAACATCAACATGCACAGTTTGCTTTACAATCCTTCTGCAGAAATTAGCTGACACCCATCAATGTAGATAACAGAAAGCTGTGGCATTAACACTTGAGAGTGCATTAATCTTTCCCAAATTAAAATCTGCACCACAGCATTTAAGATTGAGGCCACCATGGTTCAGTGCTGTTTGACCGCCAATTTTGATAAAAGTGTTTTAAGAGAGGTGAGACGTAGATAAATTGCCCATGGTTACACAACAGCAGTGAGGGTAAGTGTTTAGTCTATTGGCTGCCATCATAGCGGGGTGTCACGGGTGTTTGCATGTTTACAATAGGTGCAAAACAGAAGGAAAAGCAATACATTACACTATATTTCTTGGAGGTGACATCAATATTATATTTCATCGGTGGGAGACAAATATACTTTCACATTTGAGTATCTGAAGATAAAGGCACCTTTGGTTGTAAAACAAATGAATATTCTTCCCCAGTTCCCTTAGCTAGTCACTTTCTCTTGAGTTTAAAAGCAATCTGACTGTGCTGAACAGTTGAGTTAAGCTTTAGAGATAACACCCACATGTAGTTCTTGATCCAAGCCTGTTATGAAATAAGCTTTTCATTTGAGACATAGCGAGTAAAGCATCTGTCCCATAGTGCATTTTGCATTTGCCTGAGTCCTGCTGGCCTCAGGACTTAATGCACAAAATGGACTTGGGTCCAAAATTTAGCCCATGTCTGAGCTGAATCACTTCTAACACAGAGAACACACCTCTTCTCTGTTGATCCTGTTGCAAAGGTTTTGAAATTCATATCCTTGTGTTTTCAGGAATGCCTCCTGCTATTAAAAATTCAGAGATCTTTGAAATAAAGACACTGTGGCACCAGTGTTTTGCAATTATTATTTCTCTGCTGGACATAACAAGAATGTGGGAACTCTCCAGGACTAAAAGTCAAAATTCAGTTCCTGGGGAGTTCCTGGGATTTTCAGATGGCCCCAAGGTCTCAAGTTCTTATCATATTCCTATTTGATTTGAAAATCCTTTTCAATCCAAGTGCTCAGATATCTGTGTAACAATGTAAATTATAACAGAACTTTGAACACATTTAATTTCCTGACCCCCAAAAGCTGTGCCCCAAGACTTGATTCTTGCCCTGCAATAACTAGGATTTTCACCTATCTTACCTGGCTTTCTTCCTTGTCTTAACATAGCATAGTGATGTCAAAGTATTAGAAATCTAAAGGAGATAACGTCCCGATCCAAATTACCTAGCAATGAAATACACAGTCTGCTCTTCCCTTCAAAATTCAGAGAACAGTAAAAGCACTTAATCCAGTTTTGTTATTATTATTATATAATTATAACTTATTTCAGGAGGCAGAAAAGCAATCACCTTTATCTAGTATTCTGCCAATGAATGAAATAAGTGTGACTTTACTAGAAGAAAGCGGATCCATTTTTTGAGCAAGAAATCAGCAGCTAAGGCAAACATGATAAAGAGTACTTTACCTCTTTACAATTTCCCATAGATCTGGTTTCTCTAGAAACTGCAGAAGTGGCAGAGACACTGGCCTGGCCAGAGCAGGGGAGTACTGCCAAGAGGTAGTCACAGGGAAATGAGAATCAGATTCCATCATAGGTCTTTGCTGATGACAGAGAGCTCGTGTCTGTGGTCAAGGTATGGAACTGTGAGGTAAAAGGCCAGAGACCAAGCCCCTCATATCAGATAGTCTCTGATTTACCACAGTCAAATCACTTCACTGTCTCAACACCAGGCCCTCCCACCTATGAAGCTGGCAGTATCACTTGCCAAATACAGAAGAGGGTTGTGAAAAGTGAAAAATCTATGAAGCATTTTGAGATGTCCCAGGGAAAACCACTGTGAATTCATAAAAAAATGTAAACTGTGTGAAACAAGCTTTTCTAAGAGAAACTAAAGATTAGCCAAATCATCAATAAAAAAAACATCATCAGAGCTTTCAGCCTGGAAAGGTTTTGCTTTCAACTGAAACCATTCTGTGACAGTTTGCATGCTGAACCACCAAATTCACTATTCAAACTCTTTCTTCACCATTATTTACTACATGTTTTATTATAACACATGAGCAGACAGATCAAATGAGGGTAAGCTTGTGTATAAAAGCATTTAAAAGCCAAGTAATCAAGTTAAGACATTCATGTTATGAATCATATGATGACCTTCACCTATTGGCTGTACTACAAGAAGTAGGGTAGATATAATAATGCTACAAAAGATGCTTTGACCCCTAAGGCTCACAACAGCATAAGAAATCAGAGACAAAGAGAGACATTGAAACATAGAAATGTCTGGGTTGGAAGGGACCGCTAGAGGTCATCTGGTCCAACCCCCCTGCTGAGAGCAGGGACATCCTCAACTAGAGCAGGTTGCTCAGAGCTCCATCAAGCCCCATCTTGAATGTCTTCAGGTATGGGACCTCAACCACCTCCCTGGGCAACCTGTTCCAGTGCTCCACCACTCTCGTGGTAAAGAACTTCCTCCTGATTTCTAATCTAAATCCACTCCTTTCTAATTTAAAGCCATTACCCCTCATCCTTTCACTACAGGCCTTTGTAAACAGAGCTGTATGTAAAAAATAAAAAACCCCACAAAGTAACAATCAAAGAATTACAATCAGTTCAACACAAAACCTCAGCAGCATCCAGAAATTATACTTCCCATCATCTCAGTTGGCAGCACACGCTGCCACACATTGGCAGATGATGACCAATGTACCTTGTTTGTGCTGTTCATCAATTCCCACCTGGCCAAAATAAATTTAGTGTAATTTGGCACAAAAGCCAATTCCCAGAATACTACAAGCAGACCAGAAGGCAGCTCCTGAGCAGCCTCAAAGTCATGCTTCAGGGTACATGGTGGGAGACTGCACTGATGACAGTGAGGTTCACATCTAAATGACCTCTGTCAGGCCCAGACCAGCATGGAACTCATCCCGTATTCACTACATTTTAATAGAAGTGAAGTTGAAAAGGTCAGTACTTATCTTTTAGGTAACCCATGATTTAAATCCTGGATTACTAGGAAGTCACGTAAAATTTTGGGATGAAGGCAGTGTCCAGTATCTGCTCTTCTGGGTCACAGAAAAATATTGTGTTAAAGAAGGTGACACAGGAGATAGATCCCTCACCAAAGTTAATAAAGGACAGCAGAGAAAAATCCTACAGCAACTATAGACCTGTACAAAATTCACCACCCCTGGCTTCGGGACACAACAGTACTTCTTTGGCCCTACTTGAAAATAAAAGTTACCTGATTAACTGGAAAGAAAAGTCAGCTGCATTGCACATGACTCCAACTTAAGATGGAGACACAAGAACAAACAGAATCACAGAATCATAAAATGCCCCGGGTTGGAAGGGACCTCCAAAGGTCATCTAGTCTAAGTCCCCTTCAGTTAGCAGGGACATCCTCAACTAGATCAGGTTGCTCAGACCCTCATCAAGCCTGACCTAGAATGTCTTCTGAAATAAATCTTTTGTGATGGAGGTGGTCATGTTATGCAAGGCATTACTGGAAGTTAATATGGTAATAAAGAAAAAGAAAAAAAAATAAAAGCAAAAGCAAAAAGGTATCTATCTTTTAGCTATAACAGAGAGAGGCATATTACATACAAGGATGGCTTAGGTTTTTCTGTATTTCTTGGGGCTCTTTTTCACTTGAAAACTAAACTATATTTAACTGAAAGGAACACATATTGCTTTCTATCTCTAGGGATCTAGCAAGAGCTCACAAGGGCTACTAAAGCCAAGTGGTGATAATATGTCTTCTAGAAATAGTTTGGCTCAATTTGGAGATTTGATTCACAATACAAAAGCACAGAGTAAAGCAGATGCTATCAGCCTGCATTGATTAGACTGGCCAATGTGATATCAATTATTATATTTTTTTATTTGAAGCCCACTTGCTGATCTGATTAATCTGTGCTATTAGGAGCCCACACTTGAATAATTAGACAAACTAGATTGAACATTGAGCTCAACTGTCCCTCTGAAGAAGTGGAGGATAAGCCAGAAGACACCAACAATTGCCTTAGGTGCAGAGAGAGAGCAGAACATCCTACCACATCAGACAAGCAAGAATCCTACAGGAAAAGAAATGTGGCTGGTATAAGTATTTGTCTGAATGGACTGTAGGAATAATTGTTAGCAGCTGTAATTGTAATTTATTATTTCATTAGAATACAGATATGTCACAGTTGGAAAAGATGACCAAGATCCCTGCGTCCAACTGTCAATCAAAAAAAAAAAAAACCAAACCCACAGACACACAAAAAAATAAAACAAAACCCCACTTCACCATGCCACAAGAGCACATCCTGAAGTGCCTTATCTGCATCTCCAAGGATGGCAACTCCACCACCTCCCTAGGCAGCCCATTCCAGCACCTGACTACTCTTTCAGTAAAGAAATTTTTCCTAATACCTGATCTAAACTTGCCCTAGTGCAACTTAAGGCCATTTCCTCTAGTCCTGTTGTTATTTACTTGACAGAAGAGGCCACACCCACCTCACTACAACCTCCTTTCAGGTGGTTGCAGAGAGCGAGAAAGTCTCCCCTCAGCCTCTCCTCACAGGACTCATTCTCCATATCCCTCACCAGCTTGGTTGCCCTTCTCTGAACTCACTCCAGCAACTCAATGTCTTTCATGTGGTGAGGAGCCCAGAACTGAACACAGTGCTCAAGGTGTGCCCTCACCAGTGCTGAGTACAGGTGTGCAATCACTTCCCTTCTTCTACTGGCCACACCATTTCTGATACAGGCTAGGATGCCATCAACCTTCTTGGCCACCTGGGCACACTGCCGGCTCATAGTCAGCTGGCTGTCAACCAGCACCCCCAGATCCTTTTCTGCCAGGCAGCTTCCCAGCCACTTTTCCCCAAGCCTGTAGCATTGCCTGGGGTTGCTGTGACAGAAGTGCAGGACCTGGCACTTGACTTTGTTAAATCTCATACAGTTGGCTTTGGCCCATCAATTCAACCTGTCCAGATTCTTCTGCAGAGCCTTCCTACCCTCAAGTAGATTGACACTCCCACCCAATTTGGTGTCATCTGCAAACCCGCTGAGGAAGCAGTCGATCCCCGCATCTAGATCATTGATAAAGATATTGAACAAGACCAGCCCCAAAACTGAGCCCTGGTGTCCAGTGGTGTCCCAGCACATTCTCTGTTGTACCCCTGAGATTCTTCATCTGCAAGACAAAACTCTGGCTGGAGTCTGACATGGGATGTGGGACTGAGAAAATGCAATTTGCATCTCCAGCTGGATTCCCAGGAGGAAAACACCCAGGTCTGCTCATATGTCCAAATAAGAAATTACAGTTATAGATTAAACATCAGGGCTTCAACTTGAGAGGTGTTTCTTCACACCCCATAAGTGTGTCCATAGATGAGTAAGGACTTAAGTTCTGCTCTTCATACAGTTGCAGAGTCTACAACCACTCAGAAATCTAAAGAGACCAGATGAACTCGTATCACTCATTTATTATTTAATTATAATTCACAAAACAATAAATCTGTAACTTGAAGTCAAATAAAGGCTTGCAATCCCCTATTGAATGGAAGCATACTGCTCCCTCTGCACAGCCAGGGATCCCTGCATGAACATCTGAGGCTGAATTTTAGCTTAATCTAGTTACAAATAATGGTATTCACTGGGGTTGTACAGAACTGACCTGCATGTTCCTGATGTATGGAGGGTTAGGATGCAGTTGTTAAATCCAAGCAGCGGCTAGGCTTTAAAGATTTGCAATTGCACAAAAAGCACTGATAAAGAACAGTTGATTTCTCTCATTATGTAAAATGTGGATGCTCTTGTCTTGGCCAAAGAGGTAAAACCATAAGATTTCCTGCTACTTACAGGTCATTTGGCTGAAAAATGCAGGCCCTTTGCAGTTTGGTCTATTGGCAATTAGATAACAAATACAGGACATGTAGATGGAGTCAAAAACATTGCTGTGCTTTACAGCCTGCTTGCACAATAACTCTCTAGCTGGCACTGCAGAATAAAAAAAATCCCAGATAAAAACCATGGAGCAGATGTGTAAAGTAGCAAAGCCTTGCTGATTTCAACAGAGCTATGTGTATTTACAGTGGGTGAGTATTCTGCCCCTTTTTTGCAAGTTTTGAAGATCCTATTATTAACAAGGAAAACTCAATAGAAGTGCCTTCTACATGCAAGTCTTATAACCCATGAAAATTTTATGCCCCTTTCAAACTGGGTTCCATATTGCATGTGAAAGTCAAACCAAAAGCACAGGACTTCTTGGGAATGTGTATGGAAAAGGAGCTCTGTAGAACATGAATGGGATATTGGGATATCCAATACACAATATCAAACCGAGAAAGATGACTGCAACAATTATTTTGTGTCAAAGGCACATTAATCAATAAATTTAAAATGATATCTGTCAAACAGGGAAGATGATGATTCCAGACTTTTAGGTCAGCAATTTTTGTTATTCATTCCCCCACCAAAAACAACACACACGGTTCCAGTAATACACATGAGAAACTGTGTGTGCTTGTGATGCTGGCTGAAAAGATTTCACCTCTCATCAGAGGAAGGAGGATAACCCCATGCTTGGTAATGTCTGGGCAGTGTTCATACCATGGGGAAAAAAAAAAAAGAAAACCAACCCCAAGAGGCTGGACACAGCCAAAACAGGGCAGAAGAAAGGTGACACAAACAAAATGACTAAAGGAAAGAGCAATGGGGAGTCTTTCGGGAGAGCAAGACATTACATGCAGAAAAAATATCTGCCACTACTAACTATGTAGTAGGTACTTATATGCACTACAAGCAGGTGTTTTACTTTATTACTAGTAAGAGACTCAGCAAAGTGAATTTGCAGTATGTTGCTAATTCCACACTGGATACAGAAGGGAGGAAGGGTGAAAAGACAACAAACATGCTGAAGACACAAAAAGGAGTTTTGGCTCATGAAAGTTTATCTCTGCTAATAAAGAGAATAAATAGACATCGAAATAAAGATGTCATTAGCAGTAAGGTGCAGCACTGTGTCACTAGTGGAACAACACAGCATGGATCCTTTTGTTGGCTTCTGGATGATAATATGATTTTTTTTTTTCAATACAGACTGTAAAATTAAAATTTTTAAAAACATATCCTTGAGTAGTAGGAATAGTTTTAAAGAAAGTGATTTGAGATTAGATTCCTTTCCCACTGATGTCTAGAATAAGCTTTCATTATTATTTGCATAAAAAGTTAGTAGATTTCAAGAAGCATGCCTTGAAAAGCTCAGGAGACAGAGTCCCTTTCTTTGCACCACTAAAACCTTGACATTTCTGGAGAACAGTATTTTTTACCCCTTTGCATATGAGCACATAGATACATCACACTGATAGGGACTGCTGTCCATGAAATGAGTGGCACAGCTTAATGACAACCACATTTATGACAAGCTTTTGGTTCCATCACCTTAAGCCTTATTCTGGCATTTTTCTGGTTTTTTTCAAATGCATTTTTAGCTGTGCATATAGTTACAAATCACTTAGTTCAACATTTGAATGTGAAAATGGAGTTCTCTTAATGGAATCCCACCATCTCCTTGGAAACGTGACCAGCAACACCCCCAAGGTGTCATGTGCTTGAGTTTGACAGTATGGGAAAACACGTGCAGCTCTAACAGGACAAACACAGTGTGTTGCACACTACTTTACATGCTTCCTGCCACTGCGAGTCACCCTCAAGCACAACCATCTTATGTTCCATGATAATTGCAACAAGGTTTTGCAAATCAATTAAAATCCACATTGTCTCCTTGCTGTACACAAACAGCGCAGAAATGCCATGTCATTTTTCTTTCCAGCGATTCAGCCCTTCGAGTTACATTTTTGTCATCCTTTACCTCAATGTTCACATTGTCACTGTCAAGCCAGGAAGCAGTAGTGACAGCCACATCTTGAATAGCCATCTTTCACTCTCCAATAATCTAGTTTGCAATGGGTATCTTTACCTACTATTCTTCTATTTTCCATCTCATGAGCCGCCATGAAATTGACATTTAAAACTAATTGTACGGTAAAATCCCATGGATTCCAGAAACTGTGTCCGAGATTTGTGGTGAGGCAGCAGGACCAGATTCCCCCCTATATTAGTTTTCTGTCTGCTACATAACTGTGAATGAGTGCTAAAGGGGATTATTAGGCCCCAGTGGTGAGATAGAGTGCATATAACTAATCTGCATTGCTTATCTCAAGCAGACAGTGGTCTGTCAGGACCTGTCTACATGCCCTCCATGCTTGTCCCTTGCCTTTATTGTCTTGCTGCTGCTGTTGCTGCTGGTGGCTCTCCTCTGCTCTTATAAACAACCAATTACTGCCCCAAACAGATGTCTGTGGCTATGATCAAATAATTTAGTTGGAGTGAAGAGGCCTTAAACAGGTCAATTCCATTCAGTTAGACATGGTATCTGAGCGAAGGCGAAAGGAGGCACTGCAGGGTGACCTGAACTTGTGAGTTATTGAGACTAGGTAAACTCAGGACAGTGGATAATGAATCAGCTTTCACTAGTTAACACTGCAAAAATACATAAAAAGAAAGCTGAAGAACCATTTAAAGACTGGTTTTGACACAGAAAATTAAATGGATAAGTTAATAGAAAAGTGAGTTCCTTCACAAAGCACAACATTTCAGTTTATGTATTTGAATTAATAAAAGACACATGCCTGCCTGTAATTAACCATTAGTTTATAAAGCTAAAAAGCTATACATAGAAACAGCAGAGCAGTGGATAAGTCTGGTGGGATATTTTTAATTAATTCTGGTACTGATTGACTGTAATCTCCAGCAAGAAAATTTGACATGTGCCTTTGACGAAGTATGATTTCCATTAAAATATTGTGCTAACTTCAGGGTTTATAGCTTGGTTGTTCAATAAATTTGTATTTAGCTATTGTCTTCCCCAGTCTGCAGGTGCAACAATGCGTATCAGGCAGATGCTCAGACATCAGAACAATTAATGTAGCTTTCAAAAAGAAAAAACAAAAATAGACCAGCTTTAAATCTTTTGTGCCTACGCAACCACCAACCACCCTACCTGTGATCATAAAAACACATAGTTATTTGATGGGTAGTTGTGTTAAGCCATAACCATAAGCAAAAGCTATGACCAAGGCAGTGAATAGAACCTTTTTGTTCCCTTCTTCTGATTCAAAAATGAAACATCAAGATTCTCTATTCTGCAATGCTGTCATACAACCACCTAAGCATAATGAACCGATTTGCTATAAATTAATTTGGGATAGGGCCCCACCCATAAATCTCCATAGAAACAAGAAAAAATCCTTTGCAAGACTCAATTAACACCATTCATATTATGTCTAGCAAAGATATATAAATAGTCATATGCCAGGTAAGAATTAGCCTGCAAAAGAGGGTTGTAAATACTGGAGAAATCTGAGACAACTTCACTCAGTTTCCCAGAAATTTCTCAGAAAATTTCTCAGACACCCCACATCTAGGGGAGAGTGGCTGCCTAAAACAGCTTATGACCCTTAGGCTTTTGGTATGATTTTAACATACACCCCCCTACAGCAGCCAGTAGGCAAGCTAGATAATGTATAAGGATAGGAGAGAGCATGCATAGAGGTGACACGGGACCTCTCTGGACTTTTAACAGCTCTTTTATCTCAAAGTAGCAATGAGTTCCACATGTTTTTCATACTTCCTGAAAGAAGTATTGCAGTAAATGAAGGTTTTCAAGAGAGCAGAAGTTGAAGCAGCAGCTGTAGGTGCCCCTTGCATGTGAGCTGAGGACAAAACCACAAGCCAGCAAGAAGAGTGTGAGCAGTAAATCCAGAATATATGAAATGAAAGAGACTGGCATACTTTGTATCTAGATGGAATAGAGAGAGAGAGACAAAAAGATAGGGAAATGGGAGATAAGAGGAGGAGTGAGAACAGGACAAAAGGCAAACAGATCTTTGGGACTGATGTGGAGGCACTGGAGAAACATTAATATGACAGATTCTAAATTGAGGGCTGAGTTACAGACACTAAAGAAATCATTTAATGGGTCTTACCAAGAAAGAACTTAAAACAGATTTAAAACTTAGACAAGATGGGGAGTGCAGTTTAACAGTAAAGAGCTAAGTCACAGATGAAAGGAAGAACTTTAGGTAAAGTCACAGCCCAAGTTACAGTTAATTATTTGTTAATATTAGTGTAGCCGGAGCATAGCTCTAAGCTCCAGGTATCTAGAAAGGAAGACCTTAACTGTAAGCTTCAGAACATGGGATACCAGTGCAGATTTAAAAAAAACAAAAAACAAAAAACACCCCCCCCCCCAAAAAAAAAACCAAAACCACAACAAACTAAGTAAATACCTGGCCAAGTAGCCTACCTTGTTCTTTATGTTGCTACAGCAACTCAGCTTGTGTTTACTGCCTGCCTGAAGAAGTTTGTCTAGAAAAACATACTCAGATATATCCATACAAACAGCCAACATCACAGCCCACACTCCCAGTTTCCACAGAATGACCCATGATCATCTGTGATATTTACATACAGTTTTACAGACTGTCAAGACATTCTGCATTTTGTACTTGCTTATCTCTATACATGTAAGACTTAATCTTTCCTTAGAAATCAATTTCTCCCAAATTACTAATTGCAGCTACTTCTCCATCGGCTAATTCTGACCTCTCATTAAGAGACACCTCTTTCCCAGTATCTGTGATCCAAAATAGTGTCATCATCCATCCTTTGTCCAAGTTATCACATTGAAAATAAACTTTTTTCTATTTTTCTTCTTAGACACAGACTTTCTATATTGACAACTTCTGAAGTGTGGGTTGATCACAGAAACAGAATAGTAACAAAATGGAATAGAACAAACAGGACAGAAATAGCACAAATCATGGCCCAATCATGGAAAATCTAAAGAAGTATGTTCCTAGCCCACATTCTTGATGGTAAAATGAAGTACTAAATGTACAGTCTTCAAACCTGGGATACAGTTAAAGACCTAAAATACAATTTTTAAACCCTTTTTTTGTTGTTGTTATTAGCTGCTCATCATCTTTCCAAATCCATTTGTGCTACTTCCTACTGTCACTATCAACAGTGGCCCTTACCATTCAGGAACAGACCATTTCAGTTAAAAAATGAGCATGGCAAAGACAATCTGTTTGAGTTGATGCACTCCATTTTGAATAACTAGTCAAACAGTAAACTGATAGTTTTTAAAAAAGGTGAAATATTACTAAGGTATTCTGATGTCAACTATTTTAATCCACCTCGTAAAAGCAAGCCACTGGGAAATCTCCTGTAACTGGAGAGTTTTCCCACATCCTTAGGCAATGCTGCAGCTCTCAGCTCAGAAGCATGCCACCTGTAGCCTTCTGGACACCATCTCTGGACATTTTAGGAAGCATCAGCAGCAGAATGACCAACTTATTATTTAAACAAGAAACTAACCTGCAACACATGCCCAGTGCTCTGCTGCATTAACCTTACCAGCTGAAACCTCTCTGCTTAAAATACTTAGGATCTCTATTTGTCACACAAGTAGTCAGTGAAACACAGGTTTGGTGGCCCACAGGATGACTCAAATAGCTAAAGGCACGTGACATCTTCTGAAGTTCAAAAAGCTTCCACTGAAGCAGAACAAGAACCAGTAAACCTTTCCCAATGCCATGATTCAAAGGAAAATAAAGAAAACCCTTAAGTGTGAAGTCAGTTGCTGAGCTGTTGCACAATGAGTCACCTTCTGCCATGCCTTTTGCACAGAAGACTGCAAATGATGCTGACAGATAAACTGCTTGTCCCTGGACTCCCTTTAAAGCCCTCCTGCAGAGTCCTCAACAAGCATAGAGCTCCCACAGATCACAGCTAAATTACAGCTTCATTTCAATGACATGCAGCTCCATTATTTTTTCCATATGAATAACAACATGCATCTACACATTGCCCAGCCAAGGTGTTTGAAAGACTAATTCTGTCTTGAACAACAGTTTGCAGCTTTGCTCACGTCCACGTTAAAACACTGACTTTTACCCAGCCAGTATCTGCATATACCCATCTGCTGGATTGCTCTTGGGTTGCTCAAGCAGTTTCACAAGATTAATGCCAACAAGAGTATATCTTAATTTTTCTTTAAGGCACAAGTGAGACCTGAGACACAGTTCACATAAAGCACTGTAATTTGGCTGTTTGGGGACTTCTAGACAAAAGTATTAAGCATTCATCGGGAAGTATTTAAGCAAGACAATGCCCATAGGGAAATAGTACATTCTCATGAGGCAACTCACAGAGCAGAGACAAACTTGGAGGTACAGGCTCCAAAAAACCTAAAAGTAGCAAATGGCATAAACAGAACAAAATTATTTCTGCTCTCACCAACATGACCATAAACCTGGCTTGGGCTTAGTCCAAAAAGGGTAGGAAGAGATCCAAGACAAGTAACACTCACTCATCCCTGGAGGGTTTCCAGTTTAACACTCAAGTAGGTGTATTCTCAAAGGAGATGCTATTATAAACACTCATTGTACCACTGGGTACATGGTTTAGCTGCTGTTTATGCTGAATAACTAATTAACTTTAGCTTCAGTCCAAAGGAAGTAGAAACCATTCAATGTGCATTTAGCGGTGATAAAAATCAATTTGAAAAGAAAAGATGTGGCCCTTGGTTTGGTTGGGATATTTCTGAAATATTAAACAATCCTTTACATGATATAAATAACAGGAGTGTAATTGAATTAATATTGACTAATAGTAATTGCTCCTTGTTCCTCGAGTCTGCCTTTTATTAGTGGGAGGAGTGGTGGAGGTTATTGCTTCTTAAAAAAAAAAATTCTGAAGCCCTGAAGCACCTTTTCTGCCTTATTATTATTGTAATAATGAGGGCAACTGATTTGATCTCTCCTTACACAATACTGCAGCACAACGATGGCTAAATAAACAGCCAAAGTCCTTTTGTCCCTGTGGGCTGTTTCTCGGTAATTAAAATCAATAGGATCTTTCTCGGAGGATCTCTTTAACCTCATAGAGCTACACTGTTCCGAGCAGGCAATGTAAAATGAACAAATGAACTCGCAGTTCTTGTTGAGGAAAAAAAAAATTAAATACAAGCAACACATTATTTTATTAGGCTAATACTGGTTTTGGACAGGGGTCATGGAAGAAGGTGTATTTAAACCTTTAATTTTTTTTTAAGTCTTTCTCCTTTTTAATCTCCCTTTCTTAAAAAAAAAAAATAATAAAATTCTCTGACAGCATCCTCTATTCCCAGAGGTCATGTGAGCTGAAATAGTCCATTGATCTTCCTTCTTTCAGAAAGGGAATAGGCAACAGAGGGAAAATAAACATCGTCCCCTTGAGACTACTCAGGACCTTTTTGCTTAAGGTGCTGAACATTTTAGGTTCAAGAGAAAAATAAATTAAGGTCCCCAGTGTTTCACTGTTGCAGGTACATGCAACTGAAAGCAAGGACAGTGCAGACTACAGAGGCTCACATCCCTGGATTATGCACTTAACCAATGTCAGATATCACTGGCACCACTCCCAGGGAGTTATGGTGGCAATGACCACCATGTCTCATACAATAGCCAGGAAGAAAAAGATTTACACCACATCTCTCAGGAATCTTGAATCCCAAGCTGCTAATCAATGCCACATGAAGCAATCAGAATACATGGCAGATGGCAAGAGAGGACCCTATCCTGGTCAATACGAGCATTTTGTCTTAGAAAATATAATGTTGATGAGCACTACTGCTTAATGGTTCCTTGAGACAAATCTGCTCAGTGAACCCCTTGCCCAGGCACACAGCAAGGTGAGCTGAGCTCCTGACTGACCCTGTGGCAGCCTCTCCACTCTGGCTGTTCCCAGGTGTCTTCATGGCCCAAGGACTGCTCTGTAACCTACAATATGACATGAAAGTACTTGAGCAAATACTGGATCTAAGCCAACAGGCATTATCACTAGGAAACAGCAGGAGGGAACCCATCTCCCTTAGTTGCCTTTCAGTCCCAAGCACTGCCACCAGAAGCAACAGAAGTCCAAACACTTGTACAAGGAAGCAGCATTTAAAATGAGAGGGGGTTTTAGATTAAGGCAATTACACTTGGTTAGATAGATGCTCAGGAATGGGTGGGGAGAGTCAATCTTATGCTCTGGTGGTTTTACAAGGTGTTTCCAAAGGTACAAAAGCAATATAGTAAGTGCTGCAACTGGGGAACCTAAGCTGTTCTCATGGGTACCTCTGCTCCAGGATCCATTTTGACCTGTTGACAGCTGTCCATGTGGTACAGCTTTCAATGCTTTGACACAATGAAGGGAAAGTCCCTTTGCTGAGATTTTTAGCAATGTGGCTGTGAGGGCTTTGACCACCAAAATATTCTGGTTTGGCAAAGGGAAGACCTGAGGCATATGTTCCACATGCCATCATATATTACATCTACCATGTAGGCATTCCTAGGATTTGCCAATTATTACAGTATATAAAACTTGCCTCAAAATGCTCATAGATCTGTCAAACTTCCATCTTACAAACTGGATTTTTTTTCTTCTCAGGTTTGCATCTCTGGTAAGTGTACTCTAGAGAGTTTCAACCAAATGGGTCTGTTGTTCCTATGAAAAAAAAGTTAGAAAACATTGTTTAATGCCCATCACATGCTGGAAAATCTCTCTGAAGAGCAGTAACACCTTCATGTGCTGGGCAGCAACTTGCTATTTGCAGGTGAGGTGGTAAAGAGGAGCCATAACCATGTAAAACTGTCAAGAGGTATAAAAGAAAAAATCCCATGTTCACCTACAGAATCATACAATACCAGGTTGGAAGGGACCTCAAG
>JANIJG010000706.1:0-21885 GCA_024611175.1 Megaceryle torquata | reverse complement strand
AAAAAAGAAAAAAAGAAAAAAAAAAAAAAAAAAAAAAAAAAAAAAAAAAAAAAAAAAAAAAAAAAAAAAAAAAAAAAGAGGTAAAGCTCATAGGTTGAGATAAGAACAGCTTAATAAGTACACTATACTTTAATAATAACACTGAGAATAATAAAATATTATTATAAAAAGGAATATAACAACAACAACAAACAAACAAAAGAAATAAAACCCAAGAAAACACAGGTGATGCACAATGCAGTTGCTCACCACCCACTGACCAATGCCCAAGAAGTGATGCACTGCCCCTTCTGGCCAAGTCCTCCCAGTTTATATACAAAGCATGATGTTCTACAGTAAGGAGTATCTCTTTGACTGGTTTGGGTCAGCTGTCCTCACAGCTTCTAGAGTTCCTGGTCACTGGCAGAGTGTGGGAAAGTGAAAAATCCTTAATTTAGGATAAGAGCTACTTAACAACAACTAAAAGATCAGTGTGTTATCAACATTATTCTCACACTAAATGCAAAACATAGCACTGTACCAGCTGCTAGGAAGAAAATTGCCTCTCTCCCAGCAGACACTTGGACAGTCTTCTAGCATGCAGAAGTGCAAAGGAGCAGAGGATTCAGCCTCAGCAGAGAAAGTCTGACCCAATAATTGACATGGACTCCTGTTTTTTTTCCTTTCCTTACTGGAAGTCATTGAGTCACCATCCCTGGAGGTATTTAAAAGATGTGTCAATGTAGAGCTTAGGGACATGGTTGAGTGGTGGACTTGGAAGTGCTACATTTATGGTTAGACTTAATGATCTTAAGGATCTCTTGCAACCAAAATGATTCTATGATTAATGAGGACTCATGTTTTTAAATTAAAGATGCAAACATTTCCTCGCCTTATAGTGTTTTTTTATATATTATAACAGTACAGGACGAGGAGGACATTACTCTTTCAGTTCAAAACCTTCACTATTTGGGACATGATTAGGGTTACATCAAAATAATGAGCACTTAACTGGCATGTTACTTAATTTCATTATCTCCAGTTTCAGTTGCTATAAATGTTAGCTATAGTAGGTGAGAGTTTTACCTCATATGCTCCAATTCAGTAATATTTAGGGGAAAAATCATACTTAGGTTAATTTCAAGAGATTACAGGGAAAGGTGAGATGTTCATCCTTTCTTTGATTTCTAAGTTACAACTTGTCATTTTCATTCATGAGATGTCACTAGGTCCCTTGTGGTTTTTCTTCACATATAACTGTAGCTCAGTATGCCAGTCTAGGACGAGAAAGTTTTCCTATTCTTTTATTCTGTATCATAGGTGTTATGGAAGAAGCTTGATTTCTGGCACATACAATGAAATTTTCATTGACTTTGGTGAAAGATATGAAGCTGGTTACTTAAACATTTTGTCAAACCTCTTTTTATCCTTTTTTTTTTTTTTTTTTTTTTTCCCTCCAGATAATTATACTCTATGGCAGCTTTGATTGTTTATAATGTAAGTTTTAAGTGGTTTATTTGGAAAGGTGACTTTGGGAAGAGAGATTCCTTTATAAATATTTATATGTAGGTATAATGTAATGCAAGAACACGGTTAAAAATATTTTATAGATGATCGAATGGTTTTGTTTATGGATTTTTTTACCTAGCCTTCATTTGTGACTAGTAAAGACATGCTACGGTAATAAAACAATGAAATAGAACAATTGCGTTCTATTGACATTTTTACATGTTATTCCATTAATGCAGACTCTTGATTTATGTAAAGTTCAAGAATGTTTTCAGAATATAGACATACTGAAAAAA
This sequence comes from Megaceryle torquata, assembly GCA_024611175.1. Classification (NCBI taxonomy): domain Eukaryota; kingdom Metazoa; phylum Chordata; class Aves; order Coraciiformes; family Cerylidae; genus Megaceryle; species Megaceryle torquata. The sequence continues at coordinate 20,101 of JANIJG010000706.1, read as the reverse complement.
AGCAGTTCTGAAGTCCATCTTCCCAAAGGACCTGCAATTCAATTGAAACCTCATTTAAAATATCAAAGAACATGAACAGTCATGTATTGGAATGAATTATATTCAAATTAACTGACTTAAACCCCCAAAATATTCAGAGTGTGATTTTTGTAACAGAAAATGCAGAATTAGGTCAAATGCATAAGATTCTAAAGCAATAACTGAAAGAACAAGATAAAAGCTGAGTATTAGTAGTTCAAAGACAATGTTTCACTTAAAAAAGGATGTAACATTGTGTGATGGAACTAATTAATAACATCATAGTCATAAATTCTGTTATGAAGGTGATACTGTGACAGATTTCTGTCACAGAGGTGTTTTCTGGGAAAACAAAACAAAACAAACCGCAAACACACACACAAAACCCAACAAAAACAAAACCAAACAATTCAAATAAAAGGTGTAATTGTAAAAATGTAAACTTCCTTTATTTTTATTTCAGTTATTTTCCTAAAGCAATAACATAATATTTTGTTTGAGAATTAGAAGCCTAAATAATGCTAAAGAAAAATTAGCATATTTGAATAGTGAGGAGTATGTTTTAAAAGACAAATTCAGGAACCTGCTTCAGACAAAGTGAGGAATATTCATATATCTCAAGTTGTATATAAAACCTCAGATACCTATTCACTGGTCTTTTACTGCATTGCCAGAGGATCTACTTAATTATTATTTCTCTAAGATTATTAGATTTTCATAATGTTGGGCTTTTTGCAATAAAAATTGAGACCGTGATATTTCAGTAAATATCTAATGGTAAATTTCAGTAGATTCTTACTGTCTTGGAAGCTTCAGTGTTGATACAGTTGCTGCCCAAACCCTTCAAGGGATAAATAATTATTCATTGATCAGGACAACACACTCCATTCATATAAATCACTTAGTGTCTTAGCATTAGTTGAGATGCCAAGCATCTTCCCTAAAGCTAGTGGCATAGAGCAGTAAGTGAGAATAGTTTATTACTGAAAAAGATCCAAATAAGAATACACTGCCCTGTGTATTAACCTTTTGCATTATTTAGAGCGACTTCCACATTCTCTTTCACTGCTCACTGATAACTCAGTAGAGTTTAATGTGCATCTTTGTTAAGAGGAAAACTGAAGCACTATTTAGCTAGAACTACTAACAAGGAGGCCACACCTAGTTATTTACAATGTTCTCACCCACACAACCTTAAAGAATTTTCCATTATGGTGCTTTAGGTTTATTTGTTTCTATCTTCTTTTTAATGTGTTCATTTTTATTGATTCTTTGACAAAGGCTGTAATGATGGCCAGTGAAGGATTTGTTGTTCAATGAAATACCTTGGTAGAATTACTTGTGTGGTAATCCCTACTCTTTCCTTTTCATGACTTTAATATTCCACTAAGGGTCAGTAGGAGTTGATTATATAAATGGTCTGTAAAAGAAACATGTCCATGTAATGAAATAAAAGAAAGCAAATAAATCTGAGCCCTGTGCTGTGTATTCTACTAGCGTATCTGTGATCAACATACATACCCTATGGTGCAACACTTTCTCTTTGTGTGTGTGTGCTTATGTCTTACCTGAAATACACAGTATTATATATCTGGCTGAATTGGAGGCCAAATCTTTTGATTTAATAGTGAAGGCATCTTTAAATTCCCACACTTAGGACTCTCTGAATAAATAACTGTTTTAACACATGAATTATAAAAATCATTTAACTCCATGAATCTTTTTCATTTGAAAACAAGTCTTTTAGGGCTCCTAAGTCTTAATTTTTAGAAGGTTTTCTATCAAACGGTAACTTCAGTTCTTCAAAAGTGTGCACCTACTGCCATTTTACATGATTTATTGTGTCTTAGGCAGCCACAAAGGGCTGGTAGATGTATAGAGATTGAAAGCAAAAGTCTTTTTAGAGCAGCAGCAGGAACTGGGATACTTTGGAGAGAGTGTCTGAAAAATTGAACTCTGTACCTCTATTCATGCAAATGATTCTCATGCTTTTTGACTGAAATTAAAAGCAGGGGAGAAAAGGAAAGAAAAGGAAAGAAAAGAACCACAAAAAACCCAAACCAACCTGATCACAAAAAAGCCCCACAAAACCAACAAAACAAAACCATGAACAACTTATATTGTTAGTCCAAAATGTTAGACTATTGATTCATAATTTAAACTTCCTGTAAGATCTTTAAGTAATGTATTGAGACCTGTTTTTCTTATATACCTGTTAAAAGAAGAATTAGACAAACATGTTGTTAGAAATATATGCCAGCTACAGGTAGTATTTAACAAAAATATAGTTTGGACACCCTGGGAAAACATGGGTACGGAATATATACAAATGTGCATTGTGAGATATTTCAAATATATTTTATACTTTCATACTGCAGGTTTTGTAGTTTTTGCTGAAACTGGGAAACTGATTTGAATGATTTATGGAGAAGGTGAAACAAAGGAGCTGAAGGACTATAGGTCTGGGAAAAGAAGTTGAGTAGTAATAGAGAAGGTTTTAGCTTACAATAAATGACATAAATGACCTTTAAAGTAGTCTCTGTTGCATGGGGGTAAGGAATGCTTTTTATAGGTCACCAGTACTCAGCTACCCAGGCCACAAAAATGCAACAGTAAGTGCAGTATCTATTTTAGCCCTGTGATGATTCTAATTTAACTCTAGAAGTCCAGGTTGCAGGCATTTTGTAAATTCAATGTTGGACTGAAGTTATAGAACACTTCTATTAAAGAATATCACCAGCAAAGTGCCCAATTAACATTGAACTAGTTGCCTACTGCATGTTTCATTATAGAAGTATAAGTATGCATGCCTGCATTATGTATGTGATGCATGGTGAAACAGAATGGAGACAGTAAATAATGTGTGGCAAATAATACAGTAAGTTCAAAAAAAAAGTTTATTCAAAAAAAATCATGTTACTTGAAAGTTCATAAGAAGTGACTCTTTCCTAACACGTTCTGCTAGCTTTTCTTTTTCATTCTGGAAACTAAAGAAATTTTCTGCTTTCATTGCTTTAGCTGAAGGTGGAATGCACAATGTGCTAAATGTTACCCTCAAAATGCTTCTTACCCACTGGCAGGCTAGGGAATGTATGAAAAACAAAAAATTGTTTTGGGGAAATATGGATGGAGAAGGATTTTGGAAGGCTTTAAATGATAACAGAAAGGGACCTTTGTGTATGAATTTGTGAATCATAGAAACATTTAGATTGGAAAAGACCTTGAAGTTCATTGAGTCCAACTGTAAATCTAACAGTGCCAATTACACCTTTAAACCATGTCCTTCAGCACCACCATCTTTTAAATACTTCCAGGGATACTGACTCAACCACTTCCCTGGGCAGCCTGTTCCAGTGCTTGACAACCCTTTTGGTGAAAAAATTTAAATAATGTTCATTTTAAACCTCCCCTAGAGCAACTTGAGTCTGTTTCCTCTTCCCTATCACTTGCTACCTCAGAGGAGAGACTAACACCCACATTGCTACAACCTCCTTTCAGGTAATTGTAGAGAGCAAAATAAGTGAAACTGATAGGAGGCAGAAACACTTTTTCGAACAGTAATTTTGCAAGAAGCAGCCAACATTCAACCAGATACAGGAATATTGACACAGGCTGTGTAGCAGAAGATTTAACAATGTAAGTCGTGATACACAGAGATTCTTTCAGATTTTGGAAGTGATAGCAACAACCTGAACTTGGTGGTTGATATAATGCTAAGAAAAATGACAGTCTATGTACTGGAAAGCCAGAGTAATAAATGGGAGAGGAAGTGAAAACAAACATAAATTCAATTTAGATTATGAAACAATGCAAAGAAAAATAATCATGGCATCCAAATATAAAGCAGCTGCAAATATTTATAAAAGACAAATAAAAACTAGAGAGAGAAAAAAATAGATTTCCTAAGCTAAGGTGAGGTTTTGCAGTGCATCCAGTCTGCTTTACACAGGATGCTGCCAAAATGAACAGTCCTCTGCCATCCTCCTCTCCAGCAACATGTTCCCAAGCTCTCTAATATAACTTCTGTTTCTTGTACTTGCCTATAAATAATTATAAACATTTTTTTTTTTTTTTTTTCCACCTGCATAATTTCTGTTGGTTGAGTCAGCAATTGCAACATTGTTAGATTTAATCTGAGACAGAGGAACTAGGATGTCAGGAATTATTTTATAGCCTGCTGTTTGGGTTTTGTTTCTAAGTCCTCTGATGGATCTAGCCAGGTTGAAACTTTCCTCCAAACTTTTCTTCTGCAGCAGCAGTTGCAAGAAAACCTTGCCTATAAACAATAAAATTTGTTTCCCTTCATGAATCTTGATTAGTGATTTAAGGCTGGGAATGGACTGGGGACAGTTGATTCTAAAATGTATTTGTTCTAAGTATAGCATATCATGTTAAAATCACCTTCTTTTTTTTTTTTTTTATTGTAAATTTCTCTTATAATGTATTATCTAGCTGGGGATGGCTGTCATGATTGTAAGAACTCTGTAGAACAAAATATTTAATTTGGAAATGCTGCTGACTGCATAACAGATTAATTCTGTGAAGATGAATTAAAGCAAAGGTGAAAACAACATTTATTAAGAAAACAATATTTATTAATTAAAAAAAAAATAAATAAAGGGTTTATTAATTCCCATAGTCTTGCCTACTCAAATAGTTAACCTCACCTCCTGAAGCTATTCTTAAGTACAATATGATCTCTTTGGAATACTTACATGCACCATCTGTGGATTTAATATAACAGCACTGCATAAATTCCTACAGAGAGATTACTGCATGACTATTTAAATTAGTGGACTCCAAATCTAATTACTGAATAGAATGGCCAAATTGTATCCATTAAAGTGTTATGATAAAAAAGGAGATACTTTGCAATATTTCTACACTAGGTAATTTAACCTATTATCTGTGAAATTAAAGAAAGGAAAAAAAAAAAAAGGCAAAAAACCCAAACCCTCCCAAATCCTAAGGAATAAAGTTTTTTTTATTTCCAAAGAGAGGAAACCATTCTCTCACTCCATTTCAGCTAGACTGTAACTTCAGTTTACAAGGCTGTTACATACATAGAGTATGATAAATATGGAAACTAAAAAAAAAAAAATCAGAAAAAAAAGCCTTCATAAATTATTTCTTTTCTGCTCTCAGGAAACATTGGAAAGAAACAATTTTGTTGTGATTTAAAAAATATATTGACAATGAAATTTGTACTCCACTCTTTTTACTACTTGCAGGATCATAAGGAAATGCTTTTAATAAAAACATTGAAGGTACAAATGAGAATTGTCCATAGAAATGCTGAAAAAGAAAGACCTCAGGGTGGATAACTTAATGTTCATATTCCCATTCCCCCTCAAAAAAGGTGGAAAAAAAAAGTGGCAATATAAAAATAAATTATGTTAAAAGAGTAAATTTCCATCATGTGTGCATAATCATAGACACGGTAGTCTTGTATGTTTAAAAATTAGATAAATAGGCCAATTTTATTTCAGATGAAACTGAAATCAACTTAATCTTTCATTGGAGGAAAGTCTAGCTTCCCAATAATGAAGCTATACATCAAAACAGTATGTTAAGCAATCAGACTTTCTCATAGAGGAAAAAAAAACAAAACGTGTACTTTAAAAAACAAACATCTGAGAATTTTATTTTGGACCAGCTTTCAGGCTTTTTAAAATTTAGTTTGCATGTATTTGTATATTATGTTTTGTTTTATCTGAGAGCTAACTCTTAAGGTTGCACAGGCTCAGATCTAATGAAATGGTAACATCTCTTGCGTAATTCATATGAAATACAAACACCTTTGCCAAAGTTACCTCACCCTTTTTCCTGTGTTTTGGATATCTTGTCTTACATTTAGCAACATAAATTTAAGCTCTTTATTTTTGTGTCTGAACACTATTTTCTAGGTTTTTTTTTCTTTTTCTCTTCCTTCATTGCTTTGCATTGCATTGCCATTTGCCCATGACCAACATTCCAGCCATGCTTCTTACTCATCCTCTGTGTATCTCATATAAATAGCTTCCTTCAAATTTCCAGTGGAAACTAAGGTTTATGAAGTGATCTACTGAAAATCCAGACACATGAACTTGAAGGAAACCAGGCAGAGGTTCATGAGAAGCATTTGCAGTTGTCAAGTCTATGTCAAAAGCAAGCAGTCTCTCTGGAATGTTCCTATTATCAAACATTACAAATTCCAGTGAAAGAATTACTGCATTGCATTTTTGTCTGCAGATATCTAAATATAGGTAAACATGTGGGATCTATGATGACATTTTGCAATAGAAGATAAAATAGGAGATGATAGAAAATATATTTGCTAAGCGGGACAAAGAAAATTAAAACATTCCACATAGATATATGCATCCTGCTAAGTGGGGATGGAAAAACAGAGTAATGTTTCCATCACTCCACGTTAAAGTAGTCTGAAACAAACAAAACTGAAGTTGTATTCCTTTGTAGTAAATAGAATAACCTACACTGAATTCTCTAGAAAGCAGATTACTTATTTCTGCTTTGTGTCTGTCTAAGCACATAATTTATCTGGCACATTTAACAATAAAAAAAATAACCGTTGTCTTGAATGAAATATGAAAGTTAATTTCTGAAGCAGGCTGTGATGAAGTATCACTATTTGTAATTAAGACTTAAATGTATAATCCTGACAATCACTGGCCTTGTACCTCCTTTTTATGTGGATGCCAGCAGAGGGCTCTAGTCTGAAAAGTCCAGGAAGACAGTATTGGACTTATCTCTTTGGCAGGCATTGATTTATAGATTCCTGTGTCTCTTCCTAATGTAGTTTGTTATGGATATCAAACATTAATAAACTGTGGTTTAAAACTCTATGCACAAGTAAGTAATCTGCTTTTAAAATTTAGTATATATAATTTTAGGGATGTAGAATTTGTGCTTTTTATTTTCCTTTATATTTTCCCTATGTGTATATACTGATCTTCAGAATATTGCTTTATATAATACAGCCAACAGCACCAGACTTGAGTCACCCTGGTAATTAAATTATATCATTATTATTACTATTTGGTGTAGCAAAATGTTTCTTACAATTTACTCTTTCCCATTCACATCATCAATATTTACATTTCCAAAGGTATATCTTTTATTCTTGCCACCTCAGTCTCACAAAATATATCTCCCTTTCTATGTTAACAATAATAATAATTAAAAATATATCATGTTTCCATTGAAAATTCCCTATTTTTGCTATACTTGTGAGTTATTTTTCATGTCAGCTAGCTTCTTCAGAACCTACAGTCTTACTCATATCTTCTCATTGCATGTGACTCTGCAGGAGATTATGCAGAGAAATTAGTAAAATTGAAGTAGTAAAGAAATATGTTCTACTGTTTGACACCTGCACCAGCTGCTTATATTTGTCATTATATAAAATGTGCTGAAGTCACCAAATTCATTTGTTAGAACAGCAGTAATTATTTCACTCATGTAGTGCAATTCATCTGCAGTCATGAGACCCTTCTTTCATTGGTGCATTTACATTACAAAGCATAGCAGCTTCAGAAAATGAGAACTCTCACTTCATAGCATGGTATTAAAGCATCCTTAGTGGACAGCAAAATGTTATTTCCCCGTTCTCAGTAAATAACTTGTCTATATCCATGTGAGAATTAGAGTATGTTTAGTAAAATACAAAACATGTTGCTTATATTGTGTTCTGTTTGTTCTAGTGTGATGGTGGTGACTACATGGGAATATTTGTTAAAAATTCTATGGTTTAGGTTTGCTGGATTTTTAGCACTTATCCCAATTAATGCAAATATTTTTGGTAATAAATAAAAGTGAACAATTTAAAATATGCAAAGCTAAATCTAAATATAGAATCCTGAAAGGGTTGGCCTAATTTTTTATAGTGCTGAATACAGAGTTCCTGTTCAAATTGTGCATTTCAGACTGTTACTTTATTTAACTGTAAGAGAGTATCTTTAGAAGGGGGGAATATAGTACATTTATTAATTTCCTTTCTATATATATATTGCTATTACAAGTCTCTAGCACTGAAGGAAAAAGTTAATTGTGCCAGTAAATTGGGCATCTGCTCATATGAAGCAGATGTGAGAAGGCTGGAGAAGGAAAACATTTTAATATCTCTGTTTAAACAGTTCTTAAGAATTCAATCTCATTATGTCACCTTTATCCTCATAATCAATTAGTATAAAATAATTATTCTAAGATATGATATTAACTCTTGCAAATATATTATTCCTAAAGTAAGGATCACTTTTAAAATCACAGATTGGGGTATATGAACAAAGTTTGGGTGAAACAGAGCATTTTTTTCAAAAGTATAGGTAGATCACCTTAAGTTACTTCACAGAAGTATTTTATTTCATGGACAACAAGGTAATGTTTCTACCTCTGTTTTGCTCTTAGTCATTCTAGTAGACATTTAAACTGTTGTAAATAAGATCAGAATTTGAGCCTTAGTTTTTATAGACATTTCCTTTTCTTAGATGTGAAGATTCTGATAAGTCATTGTCAAGCCTTCAGAAATTATTTTGAGCTATTCCCTAAAAACTTCTTCATCTTTCTTATAGGTAGACTATAGCTTGGTCTTGTGTTTATTTCTAATAGTAAGATGTGTTACTGGTATAGTTAAGGAAACTAAAATAATGCTATAATACAGAGTAGAATATAAAATGAAGATTTAGAATAAATCAGTAATTTGTTTTCATAAAGAAAAAGCAGCATTGTATAGGGAGTCTGTGAGAGCTTTGGGGTTGTACCTATTTTACTGTGGTAATGATAGTGTTGAGTATAAAACACCAGTCTTTGTCACCCTTTGTGGTTTTGATCCCATAGTCTAAATTACACAGTATAGTTTTCTAAGTATGGTTGAGTCCTAAGATTAGTCCATAAGGATAAGTAAACACTTGCAGTAGTGTTCCATGCTGGTCTTGAATTATTGGAAACATGGACTTAGTGCCAGGAATGCCTTTGGTTAATGACTCGCTACTAGTGAGATTTCTTGTGGTACTTGGCTACTGAATGAAATTAGAACAGGCTGATGAATTTAGCATTGTGGTTTTGAGTGTTTTACTTCTGGGATTGTTTGACATAGTCTTGACTTTTGCTATGATCATGCAAAGCAAACTGTGGGATTTATTCAAGGCCATATGTTTTCATTTTCCAATAAGTTTGTGGGGCAGAGTAGTCTGTGGCATGACCTAGACTAATAGGAGTTGTTACTTCAATATACTTGCAAAGGAATTCAGCTTTGCGAGGTTTCTATTTGATGTAGGACTTTCTTTAATAGTTGATTATGCTGTTGTAACTCACAGTTTGTACTTAGATGTGGGAGTATTTGCTTTAAAATTATGCTTGTCTTTGTTTTATTATTTCTTTTCTGGCCTGGAGAGAATATATAACTCCTCATTGCCTCAATATGCTTACAAATGAGAATATTTGTGTGTCTAGATGTACTTGCCATAAAACTTGTAAAGGCTTTTACAAATATTGATGATGCTTTCTCTTGATTCTTTGAGAATCATAAATATTTTAAACAAGAAACTATTTTTTATTTCTAATGAAGATGTTAGTCCTTGAAGTCTGCAGATATCTGTGTGATCTCTTTAGTGCATTATACCCCATGTTACAGTCACAGTCATTTGGTTTACTTGTGCTCAAACCTAATGAAGATAGTAATTGTCAACTTTTGCCTGTTACACTTAATATATTTCATAATAGCATCTATTACCTATAAAAAATAAGTGAAAACTTAAATTAATGCACGTATTTAAAGAGAGATCAGGGCAAGGGATGAGAGACTAGGATCTATCCAGCAGGGACAATGACAGTGAGTCTCATAATGGACCTGAAATGCAGGAAAAACAACTGAAGTAACTTTGCTAAAAGAAAGATAGGACAGAGGAAAGAGAATTGCATTAGGTGCTGACAGACAGATTTGGGAATTCAGAAGTCCATTAGTGACAAGATATGAAAGGAACAGGCTGGAGAAGGGACACAGAGCAAGAGAAGCTCACAAGAGAAAATGGAGTAATAGCTAGGCAGAGAAAAAAAATCTTGGCTATTTTGGCTGAGGAGAGTGGGATGAGGTAAGAAAGAAGATGGGAAAGAGATAATCTTCATGGCCTTCAGTTTAGCCCTTAAGTAAATTTATTAATGAGAACTCTTGTTTGGGAATATGAAGTGGTATACAGTAGTAAATAATTGTATCCCATCCATCTCAAACTAGATTTACAAAATAAGCAGTTACTTTGACCTTGTACTCCATTTGTCTTGACTCCTTTTCTGTGTAATGGGGATAGTAATAGATCTTTGTCTCAATGAATGCCTGTGGAAAATAATTAGAATTGGGAAGCACACTGATACTAGTGTGATGCATGCTACCAGGTGGGTCATGAGGGGAACTGATAATTCTTTCACAATTCAGCTCAGTAGCACACAGCAAATAAGGCATGAGGTCACCCATTAAATAATACAAATAATTAGGTACTTAATTGTTTAATGTTAAGTGATGTGGCTATACATTTAAAGTATGTATAAAAATTGTATCTGTTCAAGAGGTGTTACTAAATTTGCAGAAACAATCCTAATTCTATTAACTCTCACATTTTGGATGTCTTAGTTTACAACTGTAACACTGTTTTCACCTACACTTTGCGGAAATGTGGAGTGTGTGTCAGAAGGTGTTTTGTGACAGGTAACCTGAGAGGTGACTTGCTAAATCTGGCAGTTGTCTTTCCTATATTTGGTATAAATTTGGGATTATGTAACCTTGTGCTTAAATAGAACGTGCCTTTCTCAGTGTGTATTATTTATATGTTAAACCTGCTTTATAGGATTTCCTATGCATCTGCAGTGTCTTCTGAGTAGATACACACATAAACATATAGCTGGATTTTAAAAGTAACACAAGCTGTCTCCTGGTTAGTGTCTCACCTTATTAGAAGTCATGTAGTGCCCCAGTTGTTGTACCATGTTCTGGTAGTACCACCAGTAGAGTGTTACTGGGAGAAACAAGAGTAGAAATCTTGCTAGCCTCAGAAGTTTGTGTAATGTCTGGTTGCAAGTATGAAACCTATGGCTCCGCTTCAAACAAATACAGTATGTGGTATGTAAGATATAAGCCTTGAAAAAATTATGCATTCTTTGGTTGTGCGAGTTTGTGGGGTTTTTTCACTTGCTTTTGGGATATATGAGGTTTCTGGGTTGGACGATCATGTACATTATGAATTCAATTCTCAAAAGAGAAACTAGTAAGAAGACAAATGAGTAGTTTGAGCTGCAGAGGGGAATAGTGTATTCTTCATCTGTGTGTCTGTACTGAAATGACTAAGATTACAAGTCTCTTGAGAAATACACTTACTTCTGGGTGGTGGGTATTATTAATGACAAACTTCTTCAACTTTTAATGATCTGTTGTGAATTTTTCCTCTGGAAATGCAATCATTTCTTATAGAAAACTTCAATGTTCCTGAAATTCTAGTTTAGGTTTCTTCTTTCCCCTCTGCCAAGTTGGATGAGTGGGTGGGCCTCTTATTCTTTACTGTGAGTGATGACTTTGTTATAGGGAGTGAGAGGCTATTAGCTTTTACTTTATCCATATTGCATTAGGTGTTTCTCTGTTAGCTAGAGGGAACATTATAGGAAATATAATTTCTTCACAGAGGAATAAAAGTAAGAATCTGATAAAGAGCTCTCATGGGGAGTCATGTCACTCTAAGGAAATATCATTTAATCCTCCTGTGTCTTGATTTTTATTTTTCTTTTCCAAAGGAAAAAAACCAAACCAAACCAACCAACCAAAACAAACAAACAAAAAACCCAAACAAATAAAAAAAACCACACCAAAACCAACCAAACAACCAAACCAAACAACAAAACCTAATTTGAATTACTGAACAACAAAAAAAAATAATCTTGTTAATGTAAAAAAATATTTGCTTAGTTTAATTGAACTATGAAAATTAATTAGTTGTTTCTGAATTTCAACATTTTGTCCTGGTCTAAGATAAAAGCAAATCTTGAAATACCAAAGTTTTGTAAGAATAGCCACTCTTCTTCTGCATAGTTTCTTCAAATTCTTTTTGTTAAGTGGACAGAATCGAACAATTTTTTTTTCTTCCTACCATGTTCCTTTCCAGACCTTCCCTCAGAAGCAGCACTTTAAGGGAGCGGGCTCTGAGGCTGAATCTCTGTTTAACCTTCTGGGACATAAGTTGTTCTCCCATAAGATACTGATCTCTGATCACCCCAGCTAGTGTCTCAGTGAAGACAGGGATGTGGGAGGGGATCCCTCGCTGATAGCCTGGAAGTCTGGTTCCCATGGGCCCTGATTTGATGCTGAAGGGAAATCTGCTAAAGGAGTGATTATTACCAGATAGAATCTTGCTTGTACCCGTGAAAAACAATAGCCAATGTTAATTTCATCCAAGCTGTAATTGTTATGACTGGATAATTGAATATTTTCTATAATTTGCCTTAGGAACCATTTTATCCTTTCTGCTGACTGGTTTACAAGTATTCAACTAGTATGCAGATACAATGACTGGTAGAGCTCAGAAAAAAATTGTGCTAATACAGGGTTGTTGTTTTTGTGTTTAATTTCTTTTATAATATAAACTGTTGTAGTTACATATTTGCATTACTTTCTTTGAAATATAGTATTTGTTTCAGTGATCAAAGACAGAAGAAAAAACGGTGTGTATATTAATGATGTACAACAGTGTACTCTAAAATTCCTTTAAGGCTTAATATAATTACTAACAACAAGTATGTATAGATTGTACTGAGAAAGATTAAAGTTATTTGTAGTGTCTTTGGCTCAGAGGAATCCAGTGCAAGCAGAACACTGAATAAGCAGTGCATAGAGAGTAATGTGAAGGGGTGATAGGACTGCACACAACAGAGAGCCAATGCATTTATATTCCAGCTGGATGTTGAATGTTTATCTGTTTCATAAGCTTTTATTTTCCTTGTATTCCCAGTAGCAGGCTTACAAATAGTTTCTTTCTTCTCCTTTAATCTCTGTTTGCTCTTCCTTTAGCAATTTACGTGTTTAGTTTTTAATGGATTTCTTGGTCCAGTCTAAACTTATAAAATCTTCAGAAATAATACTGAATACTTCTGAAAATTTAAAAGATATATGATTATTATTTAGCTAACTAGACATGTATTTGCTCTTACTGAAACCTTAAAGCATATTTCCACTTATAGGATTTTACAGTTATTATGATGTATCTCTGTACTCGACAGTATAAACTCAAGGAGCTCTGTGAACCAGGTCACCACTGGTCCAAGTGAGGTATAGATACTAAAGACAAAGTTTTCAGTCTAAGTATAGTACAAGAAGCAGCAGGTGTGTGCATCAAAAATGAACCATAGAAGCACCATGACAGAGTATATGATACTTTGAGACTTTACTGAGGAAACTGATATGATAAATCTGTAGGTAGTGTTTTATAGTGTTTTCTCTGATTGTAAGTTTTGTTATCACTTCTAATATGATAGAATCCTAGAATATTAGGTTGGAAGGGACCTCAAGGATCTTATGTCCCAAACTTTCTGGGCAAAAGCATGGTCTAGACAAGATGGCCCAGCACACTGTACAGCCAAATCTTAAAAGTGTCTGATGTTGGGAAATCGCCACTTCCCCGGGGAGAGATTATTCCAATGGCTGATTGTTCTCATTGTGAAAATTTTTCCTCTGGCATCCAATTAGAATCTCTTTAAGGATCTTCTTTAAAGCCACTCTTTAAATAATGGAACATACAGATAAGGTGTGTGGTTTTTGTTTTGTTTTTTAAAAAAAACAACTGTGAAATAATCTGTGTCCTTTCAGATTTTAATTTTTATTTATTTAATATTTTATTTCATGAGCTTTAAGATAGAAGAAACATAAATATAGAGGACAAAGCATGTGATGTAAATTTCAAAGGCTTTACGCTGCTTTTTAATTAAAATGTTATGTGGTAGCTTGAGATTTAAAAGAGACTTCTTGGATAATACACATATTGAATATTTTAATTCTGAGTATTTCTACCAAAAGTCTGTGTGTTACTTGGGTGGTGTTTTATATTACCTTAGTGAAAAATAAATACTATTTAAAATATTTTCCATAACAGTTGGTCTGAATACGTATGTACCTGTGCTGTATAATAACTATGCTAAGTCCTTAGTAGCTGCAGTGGGTGGAGATGGTCACCAGGCACCTCTGGCACAGGTTTGTTATATTTAGATTGCTCCACTGACAGGTGGTGACAGAAGCAGTTGCGGTGTTTTACATTCTCTTAATCTACTCTTTCTCTAGTATTTTTGTGCTAAATTGTAGTTTCTGCCTTCAAAACTGAGCAAATAGAAATGTTCAGAGGACCCCTAAGCCAACATGGGATGAGCAGCTCTGGGATGAGTAAGTGTGTTCAGAGCCTTCCATGCCCACAGGGCTGACTGAAGTATATGCTTGTTAAAAGAGGAAATGGAGATTTAGAAATGGGAGTGTTTGATACTGTTATGAAGGAAACATGGAATATCTGTCCTAGCCTCACGAATATAAAATATGAAAAATATGGATAAGGTCAAGGATGTTGTGAATTACCACTTATATGTATTCAATGTAGACTTGAGGCTTTTCACTGGGGAAAATTTGAGAATATTGAAAACTTTGCATAGCACATTCCATGCTGTCCTGATTAGAATTTCATTCCCCTCTAATTCATTATCTGCCTGAACACTACAATTATATTAGTACCTTTTTTTTTTTTTCTTTTTTTAATTCATTATTTTTTTCCAGGACTAAATGTACTCATAGAGTCTGAAAATGTGAGGCTGACTTACAATTTGAAGGGGAAAAAAAATTTAGAAATAGTTTTAAAAGGTCAACATAGTCTACAAAATTATGTATCAGCTTTTTACAGTTTTTTGTTGGTTTACTAAGCGAACAATAGTTGTGTGCTAAGCACATATCAATAATGAAACACTATTTCATATTATCACTATGAAAGGATTGAAACAGGTGTAGCTTTGTCAGTTTGCACGCAGTAAGAGCCTTGTTTTATAACTCATATATGAACAACTTAAGGATCTGAAAAGATCCAATAATAAGCTTTTTTTGTTGTCACTGAGGTCTGAGTAAAATTCCATCTGCCCCAAGAAGATGCTATGCCCTGAGGTAGGTATTGTGGCCTGTAGAGGAGGTGGTGAGCCCCTGTCCAAGAAGATGTCCTTTCGCAGCAGTGCAAGGCAGGAAGGTTTGCATGTAGGGGCTTCCTTGGCAATTAATGCCATTTTCCAGTTGGGCAAAACACCTCCAAAGCATATGACATCTGTGCAGTGGGCAAGTTTTGCAGCAGAGTTACTCCTTGCCTTCTCTCTTCTCCCAATAACCAATAATCGTTGGTTGTCAGTTTCTGCTTTCTCATGTATCATCAAGCAGTTACTTTCTCTCTCCATCCTGACATGGCTGATCTGCTGTCTAAAAGTCTTGCTGCTGTCTGAAAGTCTTGAAACCTTCAACACAAAATTCTTTCATCCACTGGTGAAAGAACACTATGAGATTATGTATGATTCTTGCCAGACCCCAAAACCTCCAAAAGAAGTAGTATTTACAAGAAATGTCTATAGTATATACACAGTACTAGGGAAAGAGAAAGTTTTCAAGTGTGTAGAGTCAGGTTCTCTGCAGATGCAGGTCTTTTGTTTTGTAAATGTGCTCATGATAAATGAGCTGTATCAAGTATCATAAACAGAAAACCTGCACCATGGTACATGCAAAAGCAAACAAAATCCTAACTGGCACTTTTATAAAGGCTTTTTATTGTGTTTGAGAGGCTCTCATTAAACTCTCAAATGGACATGGAAAACAACTAAACAAGTCATGTAGCAGTTCCTGAATTAAATGTGCTTTCCAGGTTTTCGATTTAATATCAGTTCTTTCATAATTTTGCTCATTTTTCTGTAGAGTTATTAACCTTTATATCAAAGCAACAAATTATAATTTTATTTAGAAAACAAAGCTACTTATAGAAGTAATTCTAAAGGAAGCTCTGGTAAAATTCTGATTAGAGAAAGCTGTAAAATTTGTGAGGCATAAATGGCAATACTTTTGTTATTTTCATCATAATGACATTACAATCAGTAACTTGGTAGTTAAGGGAAATTCAGATTTAACACTTCCGGTTGTAACACACTAAGAAATGTCCCTTATATGTTTAGGAAATGACATCGATCTCTATCTCGTTCATCTACTTTTTCTATTTTAAGAATTCTGTATCTGCTGCAAAGTCTTCTGAAATACATGCGTGATAGGTGCTGTATAAAATAGATTGATCCTTGAGGTACTTGCCTTTTGGCTTCAAGCCAGTTTCCTCAGTTTTCATAAAGCTTGAGCCAGAGCTCCAGGATAACCCTCAAATGTGAAAGTGTCATGATACTGTCAATATAATATACTTCTCATAGCATAATTCACACACGTTCACATATAAAAATATTTTATCATTCTATATATATATACATTTTAAGTTCCTCTTTCTTATTAGAAGTCTTAAGAAAGTAAACTGTGTGCTAAAAGTGGAATATGCAACTAGGCTTCACCATTGAACTGGAATATTAGAAAATCTTTCTCAGTAAGATGGCACTTTTTGGTTTATATTGGTAATGTAATTTAATAGGAAATATTGAAGTCAAAATGGAACCAGGTTAGCTGAGTGGAAAATAAGATTCTAAGGTTAGTTCTGTTCTGTTAAAAATTTCAAGTACTTATGAATATTGTCACAACTGCAACTCACTGGTTATAGTGGACAAACTGTTCTATTTTAATTTCTCACAATGTTACTGTTGATATAAAATGTTAAAGTGTATCAAACAATGTCAGTTCATGCTAGTCAGAATTATGAGAGGCATAGTGATCCTTTTACATATACATCAATGGAAAAAAAAATAAATGTGGAGGACTATTAATGACATAAATAATGCAATCTTTGAGTCTCCAGTTACTTTCTTTTCTGTTTTGATTTCATCTTAGTTTTACATTTTAGTAACTTCTTAAACAGGCTATAGGTAGGGCTAGAGGAAGGCCCTATCTGTCTGGGTTGTCCAATGAATATTAATTGATGTTAACTGTCAAAGCAGCAGGCCTTTAACCGTAACACAAAATCTAGGAGATCTCCGTAAATAAGGAATGGAAAAGATGAAGACTAGCCTTGTGACCTTACCTTTTCTTTTTTTTTTTCATATTATTTTTAGGACACGCAGTAATTGCTGCTTCTTCAGTAGTTCACATGCATGACTGCTGATCTTGTGGACTGCAGTCATTTCCACAGGTTGTACTATAAAGTTCCATGCTCAGCCAACATTTGCAGAGCTTACAAAACTATGACTGATTTAGAAAAATAGGAAAGAATAGCATAAAGGCAATATATCTTTAGGGAGTTGTGGTGAGTTGACTACAGCCAACAGCTAAGGATCATGCAGCCACTAACACATTTGATCTTCCCAATCTGTGGGAAAAGGGAGAGTACAGAAAGAACAAAACCAAAAACCTTGTGCATCAAGATAAAGACAATCTAAATAAAAGAATGGGAGCATGGAGGGAGGAACACAAGTGATGTGTAGGCAGTCACTCACCACCTCCCATGAGTAGATCAATGCCCAGCCAGTCTCTGAACAAAGGCTACCTTCCACACAAACATCCCCTACCCGGTTCTTCACATTAAGTGGTGTGGGGCTATCCTCTTGATCAGTTGAAGTCAGCTGCCCCAGCTGTTTCCCCTCCCAACTCCTTTTGCACCACCAGCCTACTTTCTGGGGGTGAAGAGTGGGGAAAAGAGTTGATTGTTTCCACTGCTCAGCAGCAGCTAAAGCACTGGTGTGTTATCAATGCTGGTTTAATCACAAATCCAAAGCACAGTACCATTAGGGTTGCTATGATGATCAACCTAACCAGACCAAGTACCGGGATGTTCATAAATAGTCTTGGTGAATAGCACAGAAAAAGTATTGCCATCAGACATAACACACCTGGTTTATACAAACCAAGGATATTTGAAAAGATCTTTAAAATGAAGGAGTTCGTGTGTGTAATTTGTATATGTTTAAGTGTAGTTGAAGACTACTGTAACTTCTACCAGGAAGACATTTGATTTCAGAAAGTCATTTTGCTTAAGAGATGCATACATTTTAAAATTATCCAGTAGCTTTCTAACCCCAAATCTTGTATTTTCTTGCTGTGTTTAAAAAGTTACCTTCCTACTTTCAGAATGCTCAGTACATTTCCTCTTTAGTCTTTTGCCATGCAGAGTGTTTGTAGTTGGGTATTTCACCTATCTAATTGTATGAGATTATGATATGGTAATCTACTTGCAGGGCTCATCCTCTTGCACCATAAGGTCAGGAAATTAAAAAGCAATTTGCTTTCTCAATGTGTAAGCATTTCTCAAAATTAATACATTGTGGTTTTTGTTGTTGTTGCTATAATATCTGGTTCAATTACTGTATAGATATCAGCAAATCTCAACAACCTGGTTTCTTTACTGGTGCTGATTTCCCTTTTTAATATTGAGTAAACTATCAAGTGTTTGGGTGTATCTGAAAAGAAGCTAGCCATCTGTACTACAACTAAGGTCTGTTCAGAGCCCATGTAAAAATTAGGCTCCTCTTCAACATATGCATTACTCTTTCACACTTTAAATGAGGGAATAGCACTTTAAGGATGTGGCAAGACTATCTTTGTAGAATTTCTTAAATTTGTTATAAGACCCTGAGTTTTAAAAGCATTTTATTACTATTGCAAACAGCATTTTTAATTCTCATATAAGCACTGATGGGGATAATTGATACCACATGGGCAAAAGTAATAAAATCTGGTTCTAAATGAGTTAAGCAGCTTTATACTCTACTGTGATTTTACTTTTCCATTGTCTGGCTCATTATGTTTCTTGCTCAGATTGCTGGATAGAATGAACAGGGTACTTGTTTTCTGATTGCCTTTTAAAAATCAAAGTATGTACTCTCAAAGCTGAAGCTAGTGCTTATAAAGAGTAGGTTTGAACTAGAAGCCCCCAAATCCTAGGATTCTTTCATATGTTGTGAGAAATGACAAAATCTGTTAACTGATAAGAACGGATTTAAAAATAGATACTAATTAAAGTGCTATATACTGCAGAAGGGAGATAAAATAATTCTGTCAATTTTTATACTTTATATCAAAGGATCTCCAATATGATTTTCAGGAAGTAATTAATTTTCCTGATAACTGGCTGGATGATAAACTGCCAAATAGAGCAGTTTTAATCAAAATTAATAGCTAGATTCTAAGCTATTGTTTGCTTTCATGTTTGCATTTATATTCATTCCCATGGAATATTCCTAATTTGTACGAGATGAGGATATTATTCTTAATTATTTGCCTTTAGTTCTACCAAGAATAAATGGAAATCCAGGGATAACAGCTGCTTTTACACATACAGACATGAAACTATGGTTTTAGAGGTGTTATTTAATCACAGTCAGAAATTACACAACATCAATAGATGGGGGTAGAGCAACCGACATCATTTACCTGGACCTGAGTAAGGCCTTTGACACTGTCTCGCTTGACATTCTGGATCTCCAAGTTGGTGATATATGGATTTGATGGGTGGACAATTCAGTGGATAAAGAACTGTCTTGATGGTCGCTCCCAAAGAGTGGTTGACAATGGGTCGGTGTCCAAGTGGAGACCAGTGACAAGCAGAGTCCCTCAAAGATCAATACTGGGACCAGTCTTGTTTGACATCTTTGTCAGCGACATGGACAGTGGCATTGAGTGCACCCTCAGCAAGTTTGCCAACGACACCAAGCTGGGTGGGGCGACTGACACACTAGAGGGAAAGGATGCCATCCAGAGGGACCTTGACAGGCTGGAGAGGTGGGCCCATGCCAACCTCATGAGGTTCAACAAGGCCAAATGCAAGGTCCTTCATCTGGGTCGGAGCAACCCCAAGCACCAATATAGGCTGGGCAGTGACTGGCTCGACAGCAGCCCTGAAGAAAAGGACTTGGGAGTACTGGTGGATGAGAAGCTCAACATGAGCCAGCAGTGTGCTCTTGCAGC
>JANIJG010000705.1:46805-73918 GCA_024611175.1 Megaceryle torquata | reverse complement strand
GTATTTCTCAAATACTTTGGTAAAAATGCAATCTTTTAACTTTTGGGGCTGCATCTATTTTTCACATCTAAAAAAAAAAAAAAAAAGAGAATCTCTGCAAGGAAATACTCTATTTAGAGGGAAAAAAGGTCCATTTCCCTCGTGTCACACTCTCACATACTGGCACGTTCACAAACTTAACATTCATTTAGTGTGCATTAGTGCAGATCGCTGTAGAAGGCCTGCAAAGGGAAGCTGTTGGTGCTGAGAATGCAGTATCCAAACTATATGTGTTTTAGGGATTTTACTTTAGAATATTTATAACCTGATTTATGGCCTGAATGCTCATTAAAAGTTGGGGCACATCAGGTGAGGTCTCTGAGAACATTTTCTAATTTAGTTTTATCTGAGAGCACAGCATCTGGCATGCTCTGAAACAAAAGCACCAGAGATAATTAGGATATCCTCTTCAAAAGCATGAATCCTGATCCAAATTAAAGCCAGATTCACGTAAACCACCCGTCCCTAATTTAAGCATCAAAGACAAGCATCACCAAAAGTGAGCATACTGAATTTTAAACTCCTGAATTTCTAGCCAAAGGGGAGGCCAGATGAATAAATAACAAACTCTTTTGAATCTGTGGCCCACATTTCAAATGGCTACAGCCCTCTGCCACGTTCTCCTTGCCCTTTCTTAAGTACCCTCATACTTGATGAATGATCCTTCACTAGATCTGCAATCCAGTTCTGTAATTTCTTATATTTTATCTGTATTATCACTACAGCCTGAGTTTGAAAATGCTGGGTCCAGTCTGCAGCTGCAATTAAGACTAAGAATTACACATTAACTTCAGAGGATATCCCTGAAACACGTATAAGCATCTAGTTCAATCAATTTTTGATTACGACATTGTGAGTTCACATTAATATGGATTTCCTTTTTTATTTCATAACTGTAGCTCATGAAATGTGTTTTCTAAGTCAGACAGAAACTCATGGCTGCTTTCTAAAGAGTGCTTGGCACCAAGCTTTTCTGTAATTACTATTTCTTTATACTTAGTGTTTGGGGATGTGCTCCTCATGAAGTATACTGGAATTCCGTTGCAGCCTGGTGCTGAATTCACACACTCTTTACATGGCACTATTATTTTGCAATTATTTTTACACTCTGCAATCTAAGAATACTACATATTCTTAGCAGTAATATTGCTACATGCACCAGAAAACTCTGTCGGAGGGTTAGGAAATACAATCATGCCTCGAGGAAATGTGTTATTGAATCTGAGTATAATCAATACAATCAGAAGCTCAATATAGAAATAAAAATGACACCCACACTTGTTGAACTGTTTTTCAACTATTTCCCACTGTTCTAGCTTAATGGAAAGCATTATCCAAACCTCCCTAGCAGAGGCAATTGTAGTGGCCACATGTAGCCTCTGTAACTCTGAGATAATCGAAGCAGCACACAAGCAGCTCACTGCATGTGCTTAAGTGCTCTGCAAACACCAGGCTAATTTCTGCTTTTATTTGCAAGGGTTAACTGCAACCATTACCATTATCTGCTAAAATGATCCTGTCGGTGAAGGAATTATTGTGTGCCTTGCAAAAGCAGAGAGAATTCCTTGTCCAAAAACATAGAAGCTGTCACTGTTAGCCCTGAGAGTAAGACTTGAAATCTTGCTTTCCCTCGTGCTGAAATTACAGTTTTCTCAGAAGAAAAACTAATCCATTGGTGAGGAATCATCCACTGGTGATTCACAGGTACAATCCACAAGGCTTTTTAATGGAAGCCAAGATACAGTTGTGTTACAGAAATATAGATATATAGACTTATAGAAAATAAAACAGAAGATTGTTTTGTTTATGAGCTTAGTAGAGTGATTTCAGCTGTGTAAATGGACCACTTTTAAATGACCTCTGCTTCTGTTACCATGATAGAAAAGACAGACCAGAGCTATTTTACAGATAAATGTAAATTAACATAGAAAATCCACTATCATACAATTTTAATCTCCTCCTTTTGTTTTGGGTTTGTTTGGCTTTTTTAATTACCAACCAGCAGAGCTGACTAACAGGCAGCTACCAAGAATCTTAAGTTTTATAGCCAGGAGGAAGAACACAACAGTAAATAATAAGGAAAAAAGTACCTTTGCCTGCTGTGCGTGCACGTGTGCGTGCACACACACACCGATTATGTTCAGTGCCTACATTCCTCACAAAGAGTGCTGGCTGAGTCTATGTTATTTAATAATAATACATTATTATTCAGTACTGCTGCTGACGTATGGAAACATAAGAAGAGATAAAAAAAACTAATAAAAATAAAGCTATGGGGAGATAAAAACCTTTTTGGCTGTGTAGAAGATTTTTTGCTCTCTCTTTACAACCTACCTTAAATTAAGATGCTGAGATATGATATTTTCAACAGAAGCAATTGCAGAGTGGCTCTGTACATATCACAAAATATGTAAGATGTGATTCATAAACATCACAGCTAGAATTATTATTTTTTTTTAAGAGAACTACTGCAGGGTGAGATAAGGTGAGTAAGGATGACCTACGTGAAGTACTTTCTGGTTGGATAGCATTGCCTATGTGTATAATAATAATAAAATATAAAAATCACGACCTTCTCTTCAATTACAAACAGCAGGATAAGTGTGACTGATTGTTGTCATCTTCTGCAAACTTTCAGAGAGATAAACATGAAACTGGATGGTAATTTGGGCTTTACGAAGAGTAAAGACGGTGCACTCTATTGCAATTCTTCTCAGTCACACCACAAAAGCTTCAGTAGGTCTATCAGCAGTGAGGAGACCTAGAAGAGATGGGCTCTAAAGGTGGTACCCAATCCTGTAGTCAGATTCCCGTTCCAAGACAACTTATGAAAAAGAGTGTTGTTTGAGACTGATGAGGCTGCATCCACGTAAGCCAGAAAAGTGAGGTAACCCCAAAAAACTAGAAGAAGGCTCTGCAAAATGAATTTATGATTTCCAGAGCAAAAAAAAAAAATCAGTTGCATATAAAACATCATCTTAAATATACAGCATTTTCATACCACGACTTTCCTTAAAAAAAATTTTTTACTCTATGTTCTTGGTTTCCTCAAAAGATTATTTTTTATTTTTCTTCTAAGCTTTCAGACAAACTGTTCAGAATACCTTGGTGAACCTTGAATGCAAGACAATCATCCTTTTTAATGACATTTTTCTCTAAATTATAAACAGTGGCAGTCTTACATTTGTACCCCATCTCTTTCTTTTCTATGATCAATATACAAATATTTACAGAATGCAAAATTCCAGGAAAAATACAGAAGGTCAGACAGGTTTCAAAGAGAATTTTGAAAAAAAATGTATCCTTCCATTTTAAATAAATAAATAAACATTTGGTTTCATTTTTTTGCATTTTATGGGAATCTCCAGATGGATAAAGGGAAGAAATGTGCAGTGTAAGGTCAACTGTTCCATTTGTTTTGCTTGCTGGCCTGTCAGCACATGCACAACCCCAGCCAAGTACAGCTGCCTCCCATCCAGATTAAAAACATGGGACATGAGAAGGAGCAGAGAGCATCATACAAGATTCAGGGCATGTCCTGGAGAACATGGTGGTGGAGTGTGAAGGCAACGGCCTGGACAACATAGGAATTTAATGAAGGTATTCATGAAAGAATAAAGTTGCTTCCATAAGAACATAAGATAAATCTTCAATAAACTAAGCTTCATTAGTTCTGTTGCTTACAAAAGAACATTTTTAACTTAGCTATTACTGTCGAACATTTTAATCGCACCTAATTACAAAGTTCTGGCAGAATTTAGATAAAACCTTTTTTTCAGACACCACTGATGAATTACAAGTAGTTTGGGCCACTGTAGGCACCAGAGGAGGCAATGAAAAAACATTTGAAATACCTAAGTAATATTACATTATTAACTTCAAAACTCTAGCACTTTCAGCAGTTAAACGTGTTTGAATGGTGAATACACTTTTGACATTTGCCATCAATTAATTGCAAATTCATCACTAGAAACACATCACTATTTCCTGAACACTGCTTGGGTCATAAAAATACAGAAGCACAAAGGAGGTTGAACTGAATCAGGTAAAGGTCCATCTTTGTAATACCCTCCTTTGACGGAGTTCAGATGTGAAGGTCCGGAGAGTAACAGACCAGCAAATGAAGTCTATATGCTGCTTCCTACCATGTACTTTTCAGAGCTGGTTTGGAGCCTCAGGTGTTATCCCTAAAGCACAGCATGAATGGGTGGAAGGGTATTTTTATTGAGCTCCATTATCAGTAAAAAAGCATGGGCTATTTTCCAACTGTCAACCAAAACTACTTGCTTCTCTGAAGTGTTCTTATAAATGGCAAATGAAGAAGTAAAGGACAAGCAAATTGCAGTAAGAATACGAGTGGGGTGATAAAACGGAGCTTTGAAGACATAGTAGGATGAGGTCCTTTGAGATGGAAGAATGTGGAGCTTATTACAGGAACAGAACCTGCGTAGGCCAAAAGAAAAGCGCTATTGCTACAGTTAACTTCATTATTTCCAATTTCTAAGTTTGTCATTATTTTTGTTACAAGATAGTTTCCTAATAATGAGGGGAACTGCTGAAAAGAGACCTTCCTGTGGTATTGAATACGCAAAATGTTCAACTAGAAGTGAATACTGGGGTCTCTCTTTTAAGGCACAGAATTAAGAACTGCGTTGAGGCAACTTAGTTCAGAGTAGGAGGAAGTTATCTTCACCAAGTATTCAGAGATTATGAGATTTTTTTTTCAAACTCCAAAACATTTTTATTTTTCTTAAGTATCAGCTTTCCCTACAGTAGTATCCGTGCAACAGTAAACCATAGCAGAGTGCAAACAGCACGCCAGAACTGCCCTGTGTAACGAGCAATGCGGCAACGAAGAAACATCAGAGTGACAATGACTGCCTTTTGTTGAACGTATTGTTCATGAACTGGCAGGAAAATTAATTATTTTTACCGTCAAAAGGCATCAATACTAATTCATGAGATGGTAGGAAGGAGACTTAATTTCTCACTCTCTTTTTTCTGTTACAGAATACCTGAGGAAAAATTAAATATCTCTGTTCCCATAGCACCTTGAAAAAATAAAAAATAATCACTTCAGCTTTCTTTTCCACTCTCGACAATCAGCCATTAAACATCAGCCGAAGTGAACAGGTGGAGCACAGCATAGAAGCTCTGGTAAGAAGAACTTCCATCCCTATGAAAATCAAGAATTGATTGAACAAGCCAATCATGAAAAAAAAAATTATCATCTGATCGAATAGTTTTTAGTAGAAGGCTTAACTTATCACTGGGGAGGATTTCCTAACCTGTACAGCCAGAAGTATCAGCAAATTCTTACATAGTTAGAAAGCCCAGAGGATTAACTCATGTTAAAAAATGTTTTAAAATAATTAAGAAATGGAAAAGATGTTTAAATATGTATCACAAGGTGTCAGTTTCCAGCTGGGGCTAGGAGTCAGGTCGTATCTTATCCAATAAAACCAAACTCACACCTTATCTGCCTCGGTAGATAGACACTCATTTCCTTCTGCAGGTGGTAATATGCTGAATGAAGGATGTAATAGAAGTTGGAGAGTTTCAGAAGTTTGGATTCAAGGCGCACAAATCACAGTAGCAAAGAGATTTCAAAGCAAACTGACTGGCATTCTTGAAAAGCCCTCTTTCCTTAGTTTGCCTGTTGTCGAGCAAGGTGTCTTTCTTTTTGCTGTTACCGTTTCTGTTTGGGTTTTTTTCTTTTTTTTTTATCTTGAAGCACAATTTTTTTTTGTAGCTTTAACAGTTTTGCAAATGCAGATTGTCAAGAGTGAGGAATAGAGTTTCCAGGTATACAAATTGTGTTTTCTTTCTATGTAATATATAATTCCCAGCATTATGTAATGACTATTTAAAATCCCCCCAGAAGCTTTTCCTAAATCTTGAGTGCTTTTTAAGACAAACACACTTACGGTGAGAGTACCATGTATTTAGTAGGAAAACTCCTTCCTACAGAAGCAAAATTAATCAAACACTCAATTACATCTAAGGATTAAGAACAATTACAGTGTTTTGATTCTTCAGACACTGATGGAGGTACTTTGTAGTTTGTCTTTTGTTTACTGTATTACATTTCATTTTGCATTTGTTTGGGGAGTTTGATTTTTTTGTTTTGTTTTATAATGTGTTCGCTTGCCTCACATGCAAGGGGTCAGAGCAGCGACAGCCAAGACCTGGAACCAGGTCTACAGTTCAGTAACAGGAGTCAAAAAAAGACACTGACGATCAAGAAAAGCAGCTGAAGCCAGGATAAAAAGCCAGGAAGTACAGCCTAGATGAAAGCAACACTAGCATTTAGCTTTTGACTAACCAAGGAGCTAACTGTGTTAGATGGAGCCATCTCTCTTAGCAACACAGAGAGCTTGTGCTTATAAGGGCCTGGCTGAAGGGGGTTGCTTCTTTGGCATTGTAGAGTGAAAAGAAAGCCAGACTTTTCTCGGAAGTACACAGAAATAGGACAAGACGCTACAGACGTGAGCTGGAAATTCCAACAGGAAAATTCCAATGAGGTCTAAGGAAATGTTTATTTATTTACTTTAACCATACAAGTGGTCAGATTCTGGAGGAAGCTACAGGATCTTCTTCATCCTTGAAGGTTTCAACACAAGTACCTGCACTACTTGATCTCACTAGATCTGTTTGAGCAGCTGGGTGGACCGGAATACCTTGTAAAGCTTCCAAACCAGATTATTCTATGATTCTAAAAGAGAGCATACTTTATAGCAAACCCATATATTGTAAGAGCAATGAAATATTTATCACAAGGTCTAAAATATGCATTCGGGAAAGGATATCTGAAAAACAACAGCAGCAGTATCTGATGGATCCCACTAATATTACAGCTTACTCTAACAAGGGAAAAAAACTAATCAAGGTTACTACCAGAAGACTTGTGTGAGTGCCACACTTTATTGCTTTGTGGTCTCTTTCCAATTTCTGTTTGTGAGAATGTAGATACCTCAGCTCAATCCTCATAATTTGATAGGATTCCTGTATCAATAACACTTGCCTCCTCTTGCTTGGCTTCGGTTAAGCTTCCTCTAGTACAACTCAGAAACTGTAATCAAGGAGGTGAGACAGCCACAGTATCTAAATTAATGCCTCACAAATCTTAATAAAAGCAGCATCTCCACTTGTTTCACACACTTTCAGGAGGAGAAACCCAATAACCTCATGATCTCTACAGATTATTCAGCAGCAGAAAGCACAGAGAATACCAGCACCTCAGACTTTAAGCCAGTTGCGTTATTCTAATAACAGTAGCTAGAGAAAATATTCCAGTTCTGTGTAAAGCCCTCCACTGAAGCCTGGACTGGTTCAGCATATTCTTTAATTACCAAGCACCATTTGTGCTGCAATACATTCTTATTTCTGATAAGTGAAATAATCCCCAGAGAATGCAGATTTACCTTCTAAGAACCTAAATCTCAGGTTAGGTGCTTTTAATATCCAGATATTTCCCCCTTCTTCAATTAAATTTGGCTAAAAATGGCTAAATAATTTCCAAAACACTTGAAGTGTTTTGGTTATATCATAAAGGACCACGTCCCTTGTTCATCTTGTCTCCATTTAAGTAGAAAAGGCTTCAAAACTCTCACTAGAAGTCAGGAGCCAGAATTAAAATTAGTCACACACCACTTGCCCTTGATTTCTACATGGGATTTTCTTAGCTCATGTCCCTAGAGCAGAGAAGGTTAGCACATGATTCTCAAGACCTTTAAGACCACGGGGAATTTTCTTACTGTTCTTTTATATTGTGCAGTTTATTAATAAAAATAAAACTCTGGTAAAGACAATTCTATTCAGAGCTCGATCATATCCAAAGAAATGGATGTTTCCAATGCCTGCAGAGAATTTCAAGGCAAATCAGTAAGCTACGAATGCAGAGTTCCCTCAAGACCTTGCCTTGGATTCACGGACAGTACGTTACTGAAAAATATTTTCACTGAAATGTTTCAGGTTTTACAAAACAGCATTTTCTATTGATATTTTTGATTGAAAAACTTTCAGGAGCTTCCCACTGAAAGCACTTTTTCTAAACATATTACCTGCCCATTGTGCAACTAAACTATGCAAGAATCTGCTGACTCAGTATTTCCCATATCGGTGACGTTAGATTTTAATCTACCTCCTCCAAGTCCACATAAAATGTCACTTATCAGGCATTAAGCCCTTATAGCCAGTACTTTGGCAAAGTGTGTTAAGAATCTAATACGTTGTTTTTATGGTAGGTAATTAGGAGAATACCAAACAGACTAACTATATGGGATACGTTTCTCACGTTGCAACACAGATATTGATATTAACAGACTTAATCGTAGGCAAATTTTTGTTCCATTGATATCAACTAAGTTTTGGCAGCCCGGGGAAAAAATAAACTATGCCTACATAACACCAACTGAGCAGCAAAAACAATTATGTTAAGGCTTAAGTTAAGGTTTCAAAATTGTTAGCAACGAGGAGGAAATCAAGCTCTATCAATGAAGGACAGATAAAATGTCAATAATTTACAAGTGGAATCACCTACTCATGCCTCTGTTTTTAGAAAATCTCTATTTGGCTTAAAATAGGTAATATATTCTGTAACATTAACTTCCTTACGTTGAGGAGAAGCTCTGCTGGCTCCTGACAGAGAAGCACTGCTGTTAAAGGGATCACTAAGCTGGGAAAAAAAATGTAAAAAGAAACACAGTGACTGTGGATAGACTTATTAAATGATGGAAAGCCACCAGCATTACTATTTTCTAGTGTTCTGCTGTAGGAGTCAGAGGGATTTGATGTATATATAACTACACATTACCATTTTTATTTTCTTCTGCAGCAAGTTGCCATTTTTGTGAAAAGAGAAATTACTGTCAGCTTCCATTCAGCAAAGACCGTTTCTTTGTCCGCTGTCTTATAAAAGTGTCACCATTAGGCTCTTCCAGATCTGTCTCCTTGTTTCATTAGGTTTGACACACATTCTTCTTGGAAGTCAGAGGTTAAAAGGCTTTTGAAATCCAGCAATTCCTTCCCCCTCCCCGTCCCATTCTTGATTGCTGCCTCTCTCCTACAGACAGCTGAAGGCTCTATCAAGGTGCTGCTATTTTCCCTTTTACCCCTTAGTACAAATGAACCCAAACTGAGCTTCTACATCATGCTGCTGTCATGGGCCCATACTTCCAGACTCCAAAATGAACTGCATCTGACTTGGCAGCTGTGTTTTCTAGCATCCGTATCTTGGCAACAAACAGGATGCCCCAGAGCTTCCCATACTATTTACCTTAGACAGCATCATTCATGCAGGGATTGTTGCTTGTTGCTCTTCACAAAGAGAACAACCACCAAGACTGCGGTTAGAGGTTGTTCGCTTCAAACACAGCCCAAATTTTATAGTGCACTCTGGAAGGTTATAGAAGCTCTACTTCCCCCCGGAAACGTGCAGGTTTTTTACAGATTAAATCCAACACAATCTGTACAAACACACGTTGATAAATTTAAAAGGGATAATAGTACAAAATGAATGTGAAAGTTTGAGTATCTGGCTAAAAGAGTTTGAACTTTAAAAGTCAGCATCGTAATAGAAGTACCAAGCAGCCATGAAGCGGGTGGCTGTACTAAGGACTGGTCAGCCGGCTTACTCTAAAGCAAACTGTGCATGTATCAAGCCCACAGCTGTAAATAAATTAACATCTCAGTTCACCTAATCAGTAGCATGTTTTTGAAGGGAAGAATATACCAACTTTTGTCCATGAGACGGGTATAGCAGTGCCCGACTTACTGAAATGAGGGGTCACACATTTATTGCAAGAAGAGCAAGCTGGATTTGTTGCTTGCAGAGCAGCAGTGGGAAGAAAGGGAGCAACTGAGTGTGCCAAAGCATTCATCTGACCTACAGTCCACTCTCACAAACTGCAGATGGATAAACAGAGTGTGTGCAGAGTGATACAAAGCAGCACTGAATGATACCGAAAGAAATAAGCAGATTTCCTAAAGCCATGTAACTTCCCTTTCACCTTTGCAAGGCTCCCATTTCAGGAAGTAAAACATAGTGTGTTTTACTCTGGAATTTTTTCACTTCAGGACAGGCACTATTTCACGGATCTGCTCATAGCTGTAGCTTAGAATAGTTGTATTCTCAACTGCTCTAAGGCATCAGTTCATCCACTTCATCAGATTTGTCTTCCCACTTCTCTCCCCATGAAAAAGAAGCAGTGATTGAACTTTGAGGTCTGGCATGATACCCCAAGATTCCACCTCCTACCATTCCTTTACGAGCCAAGTTTCATTTGTTTTTTGTTTACAGTGTTCTTCAACCTATAGCAAGATTAGTGTATTCTGTTATTGAAATATTTGCTTAACTGAGCCCTGACAACTCCTTCACCAACTTTCAGATGGACTTACACGTGTCCTTCTGAAAGCATGACTTCTACTTTAGTAAATAATGAACATTATCCCTATCATTTAATCCTCTAAACTAGTCTTCCCAACTCCCAACTGTTTGCAAGGTCCTACAGGATAGTAGAGGTAAAAGCGTGAGAATCTTAGCAATTCTGTTATGTCCATAACAACTTTAGTCCAAAGCATCCCTCATAGACTTAAAGAGACAGTCCAACAATGACAGCATTCTTCATCTCCTTGAGCTCAGGAAAAGCTGCAAGTACTCCAGAAGGTAAAATTATCACTCAGTGAAAGTGAGGAGGGATCAAATACAGCCTCAGGAGAGTGATCAAACACATGACAGGAGAACCATAGCTGTAACATGAAATAACAGGCCACACTATCAGAACATTACAGACATCCTTCACGTGAAGGGGTATAAAGTCCTTTAAACAGAAGAATTCTTATAATTTAAAAACCAAACATGAATCTATTGTTCCCAAATACAGTGCCTGTCTTCCTCCTTGCTTCCTCATCTTCAATATCCTGACATATCAAGATCCAATTCACACACTCCCCTTCCCGGGCTTACCCTTCACATAATCTGGAATTTGCATTTAGTGTCCTAAGACTCAACGTAGGCAAATTTATTAGGGCCCATTCCCAACAGCTGGTTGTCCTCTAAGTATTATCACTAATAAATGTTATTAGGGCAACTCTATAACAGGTTTTATTTTTCCCATTATCTTCAGTGGGCTGCAACCACTGTTGATACTGCAGAAAAAACCCACAAACTCCTTCCCCTTCTGGTGTTTCGCACTGTTGTCATAGTTTATAACTAATTCATGAGGGAACTCAGCTCTCACAATCTGTGTGGACGTGTTTCTGTGTGTGTTTCTATCTGCGTAGGGTGGCAAAGCAATTTAGATAGGAGAGATAGCGTAAACTTACTTGGCATTGTACACACAAATATTTTCAGCTTGTCTGCCTGCAAATATATTGTAAATAATACAATTTATTCTGAATGACTGATTATGGGAATCCTGCTCATAAATCCTAAACATGACATTTTAAAATCAGATTTTCTTTTCATTTTTAAGCAGTGAAATGGCTTCTCCATCTTGACCTGTTTTATCATTTTCTGGATGAACTAGCTAACTAAGCAGGCCAAAACCTCCAGCTGCAAAGACTCATCACACATTACCACGCATCTGGTGCTCTCAAATTTGTCTTAAAGGAAAGAGAAATACAAATATTTATTATAAATACAACAGGTTGAGACCTTTAAGATTCTCATTCAGTTCAATGAGGTGCTACATAAAACATACCTGAGTGCCTATGAGAGTATGAAGATTTTTCTACCTTCCTGTGGTCCATCTCAACTTGAGGAAGACAATGACTAATTTTACTTTTGTTTTGTGTAAAAACAGTTGTTCTGGCCTGACCTGTTCCCACAGGCTATATCACATCACAGAGCAATCTTCACCCTCACTGCAAGTCTCAACAAAAAATTTACATTTTACATACAGTTGGACACTACTTTGTGTCCTACAGAACACACAATGTTACTCCCTTTAGCCATTCAGAAAAAATACACAAAGGATGACTTAGGCTTATATGGATACATACCTGTTTTGATTAAAAGTGTGCCCGTGCCTAAAACCTCAGAGAACTCCAGAACTTCCTGGTTTTATCAACTTTATTCCTGAGCATCTGCTACTTTTACAGAAGTATTTAATCAAAAGTTTACTAGAGCCAAGTGAGCTATATAAAATAAAAAATCCCATCATACCCTGAGCAGAAAAACCTTGCCTCAAGAAATACTTTAAGAAACTTTGCACATGTAGGTCACTATGTTATTAAAGGGAAAAGCAAAGTCCTGCGGCACTTAAGGCTGAATCCACATTTTCAATATGAAATTTATTTTCCGGCAGTTTGTAATTTGGCCATGAAAAACTCCTTCAGGCTGAATTTCTACTATGGAGACTTAGCTCAAACTCAGGTTCTCTCTGTAAGTCTAAGATCTGGTTCAGACATTAAGAAGATTAGTAGAAATTACGGAGATGATATATTGCTCAACTGGAATTCCCTAACAAGATCGGTTGCAGCAGGTAGGCAACTAACGAAATTGTCAGTGTCTCATCATTCCAGACTCCTTCTCAGATTATCTGCAATTCCTATATACACTTATGCAAGCATAACTCGAGACTGGGAAAACAGTGTCCCCAGGCCCAACACACAATCTGGTTGTCACAATCACACATTTGAAAATGCAGGGTTTTGAGAAAGATGCATAAATTTCCATGGCTGTAAGACACATTTACCAAACTTCCAACCAAAAGACCTGAATTTTAAAAATTTTCAAATACATAAAGACTTGGCATGATCCCAGACACGCCTCCGAATAGATGATGTCAGCAAAGTGGACCACAACAGTCTGCCATGGACCCTTCTGAAACAACCAGAAAGTCTGGAGTAAACCTGAAAGAACACCAGACTAAAGAGACAACTAGGATGTGATTTTCTGCATTTTTGGTTGTGGGTTTGGTGGGTGGAGGTTTTGGGTTGTTTTTTTTTTCTACTGGTCTTGGTGTTATTTTTGTAAGATAGATAAAAAATCAAGGATTTCAAAAGCAGACTCATGTTCAATGCAAAATGCTCAAACCAAGCCTCTCTCTACTGAAATCAGAATATTTCTTACAAAATTACCCTCCAGTGTAACTGTGATAAATCGTGGGGCAACTGACCTCAGGCAGGCTGTTGTCACTGTCTTAACTGCCTGAATAGCCAGTCTAGCTGGACTTTTTAATCTAGTGCTCAGATATTTTACCCTGAAAAATAAGTTCCACTCTTGTTGTTTATGGAATGAATGCCTGGATATCTTTAACAGCAAATTCTTTATAGGTGAAGATAGACTAGGAGATAAAAGGTCTGAAGAGCTAAAATAAAGTACAAAATGCCTAACTCTGTATTCCAGGGAAAATGGCAGTGTGCTGATTTCTAACTTCAGCTCCCTATTCCGTCTTCGCATGAAATACAATTAATTTTAAGTCCAAAATTTTTAAACAGTCCTTGAAATCCAGAAGAACTTACTCCTCTGCCTTACTCATTCAGCTTTTTATCTATCAACAGCATTTTCGTGTACTTTCCCAATTTTAATTGGATTCTGTAACAAGAGGAATAAATTTTTGTTCTTTCTTAGGCTAATCTCAGGATAGTGCTTTAGCTTCAATGGGCACTCATAAATAATATTACTAAGACAGAAAAAAACCCACTCAACCCTCACTCAGTATACCTGAAAACAAGTTATTGCTTCAGAATACCGCTGGATAAAGTGAGGTTCTTTTTTCAAAGTGTTATTTCATATTCTGGTTTTGCAGCTTATCACATTGATCAGTTGCCACACAACATCCAGACCAGTTTCTCTAACTCTAGCAGTTATTATTGCCTATGGAGAATGTTCTCAGAGGCAGAGACATGCCTATCTCTTCACCGCAGTCACTTCACAGAGCATATACAACTAATTGCCTGGTTTACTTGCATGAAAAATCCAGTGGTTCCTATGGTTGGCATGGGCGCAGTGCAGTGGCAAACCCAGGCCAACATGATAGATGTTAGGAAGTATGAAGATTGGTTTCTGAGAAATGTTAAATTCTCTGGGGACTTCTTTCCTTAATTTAAATAGATTACACATCTCTTAATGCTGCTCAAAGGTAGCCAGTTATCATTGTGTGATTATAACATATCAATGCATAAACATTATCTCGAAAACTAGACCGAAGTTGTTCATATTAATCTGCAGGTGACACATTTGCTGTTGCTCCAACAATTTTAATCTGCTGGAGCGATGGTGGCACCCTGTGGCTAGAAAGGTAGGGCTGGAAGCTGTGTGCCTGCTGATTTCTTTCAGCTGCACAGCTCATCTGCTGCACAGCCCTCGCTTCTCCCGCGACGCTTGAAAGGATGCTGTGAATTGCCAGATAAAGCAAACAAAAGAAACACCGAGTCTCATTACATACCGATAACGTCAAATATTCTACCTAGTCATCTCTAACGGGATTTCCAAGCATCATCAGGATCGACTGTGGTCCTGGAAACCATGAAGGAGCAGGCGTGCAGGTCTGAGGAACGCTCTGAGGGGACCAGCAAGTGCTCAGAGCCCTGCCGCCGGTGAGCTGCTGTGGCGAGGTTCACCTGCACAGCACCTGGCACCGGAAGGTTGCCCTACATGCCAACACCTCCCAGATATTACTGAAATATCAAAAATTATTAATCTTGTCAAATAACTTCCATCTTGGACTGTGTGTGGTTGTAGGTGGGAAGGCGTTGGCAGAGGCGCTGCAGCGGCTGCCTCTGTGAAGAGCGGCCAGGGCTGCCCTGGGCTGGACGCAGCTGGTTCCAGCCGGTTCTGCAACGGTGCCAGCACCCCAGGGCACAGCTGAGCTCATCAGGGGCAGGCGCTGCCTTCCAGCCAGGGAGGGGGCAGCAAGGAAAGGCAGAGAATGGGCCTTGGGAAGAACAGCAGTTCCCCTTGACGTGAGTGGTGGCCAAAAGGCAGCAGAACTCCAACTGACCACATCTTAAAGCTGTCCTTAGTGCTGTCTGAAGTAAAATGTCCCAGAATGTTTACCTTTCCCTCCTCACAACAAGTGAATCAAAGTGTTGTGACCTGGTTTTGTAGCAGAAAGCCACAGATCATAGTAATAGCAACTAAATCCTCCTGGGAATTAGCTAAATTACTACACTAACTAATCCACCCAGTCAGAATATTGGTCAATGTATTTTTTTCCAGCTATAGGTAATGTAAGTAGCAGCAGACCCGTCTCAGCAGCATCCTCATACAGGAAACATTTGGAAAAGGACAAATGGAAGTGAAATTAATAGGACGTTGGGTAAGAAAACCCAGCATTTTTAAGTAAAAGCAAAAGAACTTCCCCTGCCTCAGCCTTTTAGATAACTATCCTGACTTTGAGGGTCTGCTTATGCTTTTTATTAACTTGTGGTTTCTACATTGTCTATGCTGTAGCATATCATGGTTTATATTATGCATAATTATATAGATGTTTGGGTTTTTAAAAATATTTGCATAGCTCACCTATGGCGTGAGTGGCATTATTATTGTGAATTGCTTTTTCTTTCTCTTCTCGACCAGTTTTATCTTTTTCCCACAATATCCCATACCTGGTGGATGACTGTGCTGTAACACCCCAGCATCTGCCAAAGCAAAGCACCGCTGCATTGCTGTCCAGCACTCAGCAAGACAGACAGACAGACTGACTGTGTTTTCTCTTCCCAGGGGGCTAAGCACCTTTTCTTTGAGATGTAACAGTTTACCCCCTGACAAATGTCATAACCTTTGGCAATATACTTGAATTGAATCTTTTCTATGTGACGAGGTATAAACTTGACAGATATGGGAATATTAATAACTCCAAGTTTCAATATGCACCAAAAAAAATCTTATAATTAATGGCATCTTATGCCTGAGAAAGTTGTCGCACTCTTAGGGAAATATTAGCAAATAGTACATAAATACTGGAGATTTAGCTCAATTTGACAGTGTGATATTTTTCATAAAGAGGCAAAGTTCCATACCTGGCTTCCATAAATTTGTTTGCATAAATATTTCCTAAATTCTTTGCCTGATTTGGTGCCTTGTTTGGAACTGACCTGTAACAACTCCCTGTCTGGAAAAAATAGTAGGTAACTTTTTGTAAAGATCCAATGAGAGCTGAAAGCACATCACTGAACTGCCAGAGAACTGTTACTGGCGTAAGAGAGCAAAGACTTCTCCAAAAGGTGAATTTTGGAACCATTAGGCGGTCCTGATTGATCCTTACTGCTCTCTCCTCCTTCCTCATCGGTAGAAATACTGTTACATACCCAAGAAAACTCTTCTGTGCTTTTAGACATCCCAACAAAGGAGAAACTTCTGCTAACAACGGAAAAAGTGATAGAAAAATGTCCCAATTCACCAGCTACATGTATTTTTTAACAAATTTCTCATAGTTCTTTCTCTATTTGCTTTGAAACATGAGGTCTTTATTTACAATCCTGAACGGTAGCCAGTTGTTGTTTGCTAGGATACGGATTCACAAAATGAATTAAAGCAAAACACTGACAGTCAGGAGTGTTGAAATGTATCCCAAGAAACGCTCAGCTATCTACCCAGTGATTACATTTCCCGTAGTCACAGAATGACTTCTAAAATTTGTCACTTCCTATATAACAACAAAAAGCAATCAACTCTTGGTGGATCTCAATGGATGAGCTGGAATTAATTAGTTGTAAATGAGGTTTAATGAAGAATTTCTTGTCCTAAAATTTTCCTTTCCCCAACTTGTTTCTTTCAAAAGCAGATCCCATGACTGTATCCTTTCGTGAGGGTCAATATCCAGCAGATCTACACAGTGAGCTGTGCTGCAGTGCTTCTCTTTAGCTCAAAATACCGACAGCTTTAGCTCTCCTCCACAAACCCATTGCCAAGCAAACGGTTTTATCAGTCTAATCTTGAAAAAAGACAGTGATAAAGTTTGTTAGCCAAGGGCTGATATCAGAGATCTGCTTCCACACAGAAAATGAGAGTGTAGCAATCCCTGTTAGTTTTAAAGAAATCATTCAAATCACCTATTGGCTGTTCCAGTGAAGTAATTTCCTCAACAATAGCATGTCTGTGCAACCCTGGAATCTTAGCTTAGTGGCTACTGATAAAAGTTAAAGCTAAGCCTTTAACTGAATGAGTGCAATGGGAGTGTAAATAAAATACTGTAGCTGGAATAAGACCTCCACTTGCTTGGAACACACTTTACATCTGAGGAGCTATCGACATCTGATTTCACTTTCTCCCATTCAAATGTACAAATTTACCATTCCCACTCCAGGCTGTTGGTTTCTTTAAAGTAATCAAGTAGCAGAAATGTTGAAGCATCTGCAACAAACCAAGCACATGTGCAAGCCAAGAAGTTTGTTGCAACACTCTCTTTCTGCGCTGTAAGTATAATATACCACAAGAAATCAGCAGGAGAGAAAATGAGATGACCAACACCTTAAGTTTCTATAATTACAAAGAAATTTTTGAGTGAAAATGGCACAGTAAACTTACAAATGAATCTCAAGATCCATAGGAAGGTTAAAAAAATGATCACTGTGATCTCTGTCAAATAAGACACAGGCGAAAATTCTTTCATTACTCTTAAATACAATGATCAGCAAAATCCAGCAATCATTTGGCTCTGCTGATTCTGCCTGTTCTCCAGTATGTCACTGAAAGTTATAAAAATTGTATGCATTATGCCATCACTTCTCAGAAGGCATATGGGGGATTATGTTGCTATGTCCTCTGAGTACCCCAGGGTGATCTATCCGCTCCATTCCATTTCGGTACCAAGAAAGCAGCTCTGCTTTACTGGACCACACACCCGTTTAGTAGGTATGACTGATCTGAGGTTACTCTCCCTTGTGTGGCAGGCATTTGGTACCCTCTGTTTTGATACATGGAGTGCTGTCCAATGGATGCTCATCTTACAGGATCAGATCATCCACAGAGAGAGAGTGAAGTTTTGTTAATATACAGAGAAATTCTGAATGACCCACTGCTGCAGTGAAATGCAGATTTCCCCTGCCTTGGACTCTTGCGTTCTGGTCAGGTGTAGCCAACTTCATTTTCAAACAGCAAATTGGTACTTAAAAGAACATTGAGGTTTAGTTTATGTTGTTATATAAGCTAGTAACATTGCCCTATTGCTGAGAAATGAGATGTGAATTCATTTCTAATTAATTTCTCTTTACATAGCATATGTCACCTTCATTGGTCACTATCCAACTTAGTAATTGCTTATCACTTTGCAGGAATTTCTTATGATTGCAATTCCAAAAACGTCTGTCTGAACTATACCAATAAATCCCTTGGCATTTTATCTTAACACGGTTGTCTTAAAAGCCAGCTTCTCTTACAGATGTTTGGTATTTTATTGATAGAGGCTATTTGTCCCATTAAAAGGATAGAATAAAAGCACAGTTACTCAAAACCATTAAAAAACCCGACGGTGCTTCATTCACAAAGGCTGTATGCATAAGAAAATAATATTTTTTTTTTTAAATCACACATCAATCCTCTGTATATTTTGCAAGATGAAATTACTAATCCAGGTCAGACAGTAAAACCAGGTATTTCCAGCTACAAGTACAGTGTAAAAAGGGCAATAAAAGTATTTTATGAGTTTGTGGCTTAATTACATGTTTACAGGCTGTCAATAACTAAGTACAATAATTATTCTTTCAAATCCATCAACATGTTAATCATATATACAAAGAAGGCTTTCTCATGTATCTCACTGTGTAAACTGACAGATTTTTCCGCAACAACCAGTGTAAAGAAGGATTTATAGAGGGCAATTTCAATGCAGTTTATTTAGAGAGAAGCTTTTGCAAGTGTCAGCCCTGAAGATATCATATATTTCACTTATCTCACACAGCCCAAAGTGTTAGTCTTGAAGCATTTTGGAATCCTTCCAGAGCATGTTTCCACTAGCACTTTGAGAAGAAAATGAGAGAGAAAGAAAGAAAAACAACCAGTATCTAAAATGCATTTGCGTTTGTCCTCCCAAAGAATTTTGGGTTGTTCTGTGTCAGAGATTAGTATGAAACAAGGAAAAACAATGAAAATGAACGTAATTGCACTTCAGAAAAATGACATAATTTCACCTATTTTTAATGAGTATTTTGGGAGGAAGCTTCATTAGCCAAATAAAGTAAAATTAAGTACATTTTAAAGGTTGAAAGAGATGTGAAAAGGATCTATTATTGGGTCTTTTGAATGCCCAAGAGCCCAACAGAAAGAATTAACCATTATTTTTGACATTAACCCAATGGACCATTATGCACTAAGATTGTCTGATAAACACTAACTTAATTTAACCTGAAATTTCTTTGAGACATATTCCAATTAAATACTTTCAGTAGCTGGTGTGAATGAGAACCAAACCATAACCAGGAACAGAAAGAGACAGTAACCATTTATTTTATGATACAACATTTATGACTATTCATATAATCTTGTGACCTTACAAGAGAGCAGGATGTAATTTCTGCCTAAGAACTAGGGATTGTACAGCACTGGCATAGCAAAATTAACAATCTGGAACAATTCGATTAGAAAAAGAAAAAAAAAAAAAGAAAAAAAAAGAAGATATTTGATAATAAATCTGAAATACCACAGCCAACCTCTACATTCTAAATCAGTTGTAGTAGAAAGAAAAAGCCCGTACAGACCCTTAACAGCATTTCCTTTATTTAAATGCTCTCTAAAATTGCAGTTCTGAAATGAGCATCTTATTTTACA
Organism: Megaceryle torquata; assembly: GCA_024611175.1. NCBI lineage: Eukaryota > Metazoa > Chordata > Aves > Coraciiformes > Cerylidae > Megaceryle > Megaceryle torquata. The sequence continues at coordinate 54,165 of JANIJG010000705.1, read as the reverse complement.
GCAGAACACTCATCTGGTGCATTGGTTGCTTTGGTTCCAACACTAAAAGCTACCACAGCACAAAAGAGCCATCATTCCAGTTTCAGCAACAAATGGATATTTTCCCCTCTGACAAACTGCAAGTTAGCTGATGCTCTCAGGCCAACTAAACCCTTCAAAGCCAAAAGGAACTGGCAGTGATTATTGATATCACCATTTTATTTCCTATAGCTAAATAAGAGTGAGAAGTAGGATCCAAGTTTGTCTGCCTTCAGCATCTCACCCACTAGCTATACTTTGCTATATGCAGTGGATGAGCTGCTAACTTCACTTTGTTGATAGCTTTCCCTTATTTTTTTGTTTTCATCATGGTTTGTTTCTTTGATGTGCTTACTTCAGGTAAAACTGTTTCAACATGTTATTGTTTTTATTCTTTATTATCATTTCTTGGCATGCAGAATGAAAATGGCTAAAATGATGTTGACCTGATATTTTCTTTTTCCCTTTAGTCTTACTCCCAAAATATATATATATCTGTCCACAAAGATGTAGCATATTGTATAATTTTTAATATTATAACGGGAGAATCTGTGATCCAATATTAAATTCAGATTTTGCAAACATGTCAGTGCATATTGGCATCACCTAGATAAACGATATCAAGTATGGAGTATGGTACAATAAGCTAACAAAACAGATTTTAATATTACCAGCTTGGTATTCACTAAAGATTTGAGGTAAAAGAGCTAGTTTAGATCAAATAAGGGCTGTTCATGAATAAACCATAGGAGCTCATGGGCTTAAACAGAAGCTGGTCCATTTATTTTCTTTTAATTTCTTTCACTTCACTATATATTTGAAAAGCTAGAATTTGAAGACCAGGAGTAATACTAAAAGTAACATTCTCTCAGGAATTCAGATCAAATCTGAGCTAAATGTCCACCTCTTCTACATAACCATAGTGTTTTGCTTCTTTGAAATTTTAGGATATTTGTCTTTAACAATGACCCCATGAAGCAAAGAACACATTCTCTATTTAAAAACAGATGAGGTGCAGAGAACAGAATAGTAACTTGACCAAAGTTCAATAGGAGGAAGTGAAAAGAAAACACAGGCTTTTTGATAACTATTTAAGACCCCAAAATAAAAGATGACTCTTCCTAGCAAGCCCAGGAAAGATTAAAAGTCCCTGATATAGTTCATCCGGGGAAAATTTCCAGCCCATTTTTCATCTGCCTAATTCTGTTTTTGATAAACACCCAGATTTCTGAGCACTTACCGAAACCAAATCGAAATCTTGGATGCTCATTCATTATTACCAAGTGCCATATGTCTAATTTTATTTTTGGACTCATCTTTGGCAATAACACACTCTGTCAGAAGCCCTGTGGCAAAGACTCAAATCTTATGGTTCAGAGCAAGAGATTTTTAGGGTGGGAAACGTATGGAAATACTCAATAGAATATCAAATACTGTGTATTTTTTACCTTAGCTTTGCATGGAGGATATTGTGATGACCTGTAGGATGCTAAGAACAAGCAGAAGTACAAGGAGATGGAGAATAAAAATCTTTGCTATGTGACTCACACGTAGGCAGAAGTTGGGGTTTGGCAGACAAATAGTGTAATTTCCCATTGTCCAAGAATTTCTATTTCCATCTTCTTCCAGAAGCTGGCTTATTTGGCTTTTTAAACTTTTTTTGCCTGTGGAGTGTCACTATAAATACAAATTAGATGTTTTTGTCAGGTTTGCACCTGAAAAGACATTTCTGTGTGTGGGCAGTTCCACCATTACTATTGTCTGCCTTGAATCACCACAGACGTTCTCCTGGCCTTGGAGCCAGGGCCAAGGTCTCCTCAGTCACTGAAGACCCCAAAGCACCTTCCACTTGGAGCTTCTACATTTCACTCAGACTATCTCTAAGTGTTTTATCTAGTATACTGCTATCAGTGGGACTTAGAAGCTCATCCCTTTAAGAGACCTTGTATTTGCAGTCGTATATGGTACTGTGGAAATAATCTAGTTCAGATATTTATCCCCCATGATGATTCCTTCCATTGTAATTATAACTCAGTCTCTGTGGAAAACTCTCACAGCACACAAGTCCCGCTCTGCGCTGTTGCTGCTACGTGGCGCAGGAGGTTTTGTTTCACTTAAGCCATTGTCAAAGCTGAGTGTTGCTGGAAAACCTTTATTGCTTCCATAAACAGCTTCAGCTCTTCTGAAAATCCACCAGGAGCTTTGCTGTTTTGCTAGATTCTCTGAAATCCTCAGGAAAAGTGTTAATCTCTGCCCCAAGGTGATCTCTGCCTGCAATATCCCCTTGAACACAAAATGGAAGTTCCCTACCTAGTTGTAATCAAATTACATCAACAGCAAAAATACACCAGACAGTTTTGGCTTCAGCTGCAGCATCATACTAACAAGGTACTGCCAGGATCCAGTATATAGCTCTATACGCTGCAGTGCACGGTACTGTGCTGTGAAAACATCTCAAAATGTAGCAACATTTTGGTGAATTATGTCAGAATTACAACCGTTTGGCAAAACAACCCATCCTGTTTACTGCCTTTTTTGTGAATGATTTCAAAGAAAACCTGCAATTTCTCATATTATGGTGTGATTAAAAAAAAATAATTATCATTTACTGTCCGAACTTTAAACTATGATTAAAGACACCACTTTTCCTTTCATTCCACATTTACTACTGTACTTTCTTTTTAATGTGATAGCAGAGGTGTATTATAATAATTGCATAATAGTCAGTGTTAAATCAAATGCAAAACATGCTGCAACGTTTAAAAAACCTACTGTCCAAATTCAAGTGAGTGTTTACTTATCTTTTATTCATGAAGCATCTTTCACTCCCCATCTATGACTGTAGCTGAATATTAAAGGATTCCTTGTCAGTGAAATAAAGATAATGCTGAGGCCTATCATCTTTCTTCATTTTCCATTTTCTCCTCCTCAAACAGCTTGAAACGCCTTTCGTTGGAGCTACTGCAGTGAAAACTTCAGTATTTCAGTTATACTTGTTCTTTGTAAAATGAAATACAGCACCAGGCTGGCACGTAGACTACAACTGCACCACGATGCTAATAACCAAGATAAAGCACAAAACCAGTCCTGTATTCATGGATGCACTAAAAATTTGCAAGAAATGAAGGAACTGTTTAAGCAGATTCTGTGTACTTATGTACACGGCAGATGGAGCTGAGGAAAACCAGGATACTTATTAGCTTATTTTTCTCCCTAGAACCTCCAAAAACTAAAAGAATGTAAGGAAATTTTACCCCTTAGTAGGAGTCATTTGTTAACCAGCATTAATGCAGCACTCACTACAGACAACAGAGAAGTATGTACACAGGCACTTAACCCAGTTCAGCTAAAATGGTGCTACAGCTTAACCTATTGATTGATACATCCATTGGTTTCAAACATCAGTCAACCCCTGTCATTTAGGTAGTACAAATAGTAAATAATACCGAGAGAAGGAACAAAGTGACAGCACATTCTGTAGCAACATTAAAAAGGAGCAGGAAAAACAGAAACAGTTAGCATCCAGTTCAAGAAAGCACTATAGAACAATTCCACACTTAACTATATGCTTGAAGCCACAGGGTTCAAAAAGGCAAAACTGAGAGGAGCAGATGGGACAATATTCTGGCAGAGCCATCAAGCAGCAGAGTGGGGAAAGGAGGGGCAAAATGTCATGCACTGGCTGGAGCCTGGGGGACTCTGACCTGGAAAGTAGTTTAAGTGGAGAGCCCTATGTCCTCGACACAAATGTTTCAGGCAACACAGTGACAATTATTACTCCCTAAACATTATTCTCCAACACACTGACTATTCTAATTTTGAGAACAGCGTACAATATTTTAAAATTAATATGAAAACAGAAAAACCAAGAAAATCACAGTGCTGCACTGGGAAAACACAACCGTCAGGAGGACCCTCTGGCAAATGGTGCAGCCTTTTTGGCCAAGTCGAGATCAGCTGTGCCTGAGAACATTCTAGGCCTTGACTATAGAGCAGCGGCAGAGAATTACAAGCAGGAAAGAAATCACAGAAATTAAACTGGGCAGCAACTTGTCGCAGTTTCTAGAAACAGAAGTGCTTTTAGTAGTACCTGACACCTCTCCCCCAGGAATGAAGATGAAAGGAGCATCACTCTCAAAACGCAGCCTCATCACAGCCATTCTCCTGGTTTACTACTGCTATAGAGCTTCAGTAGCCAGTTAAACACAATTCTGTTCAACTTGCATTGCTAAGAGGGTTATTTTTAAATTTTTTTTCTGTGTCTATTTTTTCATACTATTATGTTCAATTCCTTTTACCTCTTTATGCACTCCCAGGTTAGATAAACCATTGCTCGTGAATGGACTGAAGTAGACCCAAGTCTTTTTCAAATGCTGCAGCTTCCATGCTGGTCATTTAGCCGACTGAAGGATAAACAAACCATAGCTTCTATTAACAAATATTGATTTTTCTTCAACTGGGTGCAAATTCAACCTTGTGAAAACATTACACCAGGTGATATTGTCTACATAAGAAAGTTTACCATACATGATTGAAGATATTAGAAGAAAGTTCTAAATAAAACTCTTGTATTAGTCACAAATTTGGTCGTGCTCTGGTTTCTGAATGCTTGGGCTTTTTATCCATGTAGCTCCCTATGCAGTAATTTAGCCACAATAGTGATACAGAAGTAATATTAAGAGCACTATGCAACCTTTTGAAAACAAGGAGACAGCTGAAATATGGAAAATGAAACTCCCAGATGAAATAATTGACTTTTCACTTAATATTAAAGAGAATATTTCTGCAAAGCAAGCTGGAAAAATGAAGTGGAGACTTTTGTAAGGTACGGTGAAACATATTATTCAAAGCATATTGAAATAAATTTCCACTTCAATAGCCAACACAACAATATGTTTCTTAACATATGCATTTGCTTCTGTACTCAAACTTTAGGACCAAAAGGTGGCTGCATCCTACTTATAATTTAAAGGAAAATGACCTGGGAACTCCTTAGTCTCAGCAAGTCCTTAGAGTACCTTTTAAGAGTGCTGTCTACTGCCGCTACAAAGCGGTGCTGATAAAGTACAGGGAGGTGACTGACCCACAGCAGACAGCTGCATCTGTCTGTCCAAAGAGCAGTGGGAATCAGTCAGCCATGAGAAGCACCAGGTTCTCTCAGCCCTCAGCCATCTTTGGGGACTTAAGCACCCAACGTCACAGCACCCACAAGCTGCTAGCAGCAGTTCCATGTTGAAGATAATTTACTGGGTTGCAAGTCAGAGTTCAGCACCATAATTTCTAGAGTGTTCTGTACCCAAGTCTCCTTCCCACTTAATTCCTGATATAGATGTGTGCACATATAACATATATTTATGTATAAAACCTCTAAAGTGTGCTTTCAAAAGCTCCCATATCACCTATTTACTCAATTTACAGAAGCATTACGATCTCTCAAGCAAATAGTTAATTACTTAATAGTTAATTAAATACTCACTGAATTGACTAAATGTGTAATTAAGGGGGTTTTAAAATGTGCAATATAGATATGACAACTCCGATGGCCCTCATGGAGTTTGGAGTACTCTGCCTTTGTAGTATCCCCAGAGAGACCTACTGATGTGGCATTCGCTCCGTAAGATGCTGCTGTTGCCTCTCCATCCACAGACTACTTGCTCATACCTGCCCACATAAGGGGGTTAAGCAAAGGGCCACTGCTGCCATCATTCCATGGCTAAAAGATGAAGTTTAATATTGCTTCAGGGGAAAAGCACATATTACCTTGTGATAATGTGTTCCTAAGTTACCAAACAGCATTTGTAACGCTCCCTAGGTAATGCGGTACCTTTCGCTTGGGACATCCACTCCATGTAGCGATGCAGTAAGATATAGCAATAAAATCCACTTGAAATAATGGCACATTTGCCTCACCTGAACCAACATTGCTGAAATATCTTTTTAGAACTCTTAGAAATTAAAAATAATATAAAAAATAATCTGTTCCTCCACAGCAGGTTTCTCCAGCTCAGGTAAGTAAGAAGGGCAAAACAAATGAGAGATAGAAAGAAGCTATCCTTTATGTGCCAGTCCTGAATTGACATGATTTCATAAAAAGGCTCCCAATCCTGTATTAGTAGAAATACTGAGGAAACTAAAAGCTGATGCAGGGTTAGTAATGTGAGGAGGAATGCAGCAAAGCACAACATCTCCCTTGACTGCAAAATTTCACAGGGAATTTCAGCTTCCTTTTCTATACGTGATGAAGCCGAACTGTCTCAGCTGCCCCTTCTCTCTGAACACTGGAAGCTCCTTCCGCTCATTAACAGCTTGGACAATATTTTTCCCTGAGCAGAAGAGATGCTGCCTTGGCAGAGTTAAGAGGGAAACAGGCCTCTCTGTAATGGAGAGCTGGCAGTGCTGAGCGAAGAGAACAGAATGATTCACACCGAGACTTTCTCTAATGAAATCATTTAAATAAGTCTGGTTTCCCTTGTATTAAATAGGAGAAAATCAATAATAGTTCACTGCCATTCCTATTCATGATGCTATTTCTAGAACGATCCTGAACTTGAAGTAAGGCCAAGTTAAGAATGCTGAACATGTTAATAATAGAAAAAGTTTTAGTGGCAAGTATCAATAAACAGGCATTCCATCTCAGCGTTGCTCTAGAATTGACTTCTTTAAGTAGTCTTAAAATGTAGACAAAAATTAGTTGCTTAAAAGATAGATGTGACAGTATATGGATCAATAACATGTCCTGAACACCTTTAGATAAAAATCCACAGATATACCTAATTAACAAAATAATTGTTTTAATCCCTTCTCCTGGCATGGATTTGTAGAGATTCTTGACAATCTCCCTTCCCTAGTTTACCCTGATGCAACTTATTTATTTTGCCAGTACAGATGGAAGCAAAGCCTGACCATTTGAGACAACATCTGAGGAAAGGGACACAGGGATACCCCAAAAATTGCTTTATATAGGTAAGGAACAATATATGACATTCTTCCCTTTCCTTGCTTTTATGTGCTTGAGTTCTATAAAAGATACAACAGCTTTTCAGATGGCAGGGTTGATAAGTAGCGATCTTAACAATATTCAAACAATTAACCTTTGTGATTTTTTTTTCCTTTTAGAAATAACTGAATTGACAAGTTCTGAAGGTAGAAGTGAACTGGAGGAGAAGGGTGAAACATTCAGAAGTTTGAGGACAGTTACTCTTAATTCAAGCAAAGTGTATGAGAATCCCCGTGATGTCCTACTAGTAAGGCTACAGAAAGAAAGAGAAGAAAATAGTCTCAGATCTTACAGAATCAACTGCAATGCACGCACTCCCGCTCCCTCCCTCTCCAGTCCCCCTCA